>JBBDGP010002392.1:0-182182 GCA_037952835.1 Lithobates septentrionalis
GATTTCACACACAGCAGGCAGTGAGACTTGTCAGATCCGCTCTGTGTGTGAAACTGTCTGCAGATCATGGAACTACTTGCAGGAGAGATCACAACTCAGCCGGTGTTCTGACATAAACTGTCCTCCTATCGGATAGTGTCCGCCCCGTACTGCGCAGGCGCAGCGCTTGCGCAGTACGGAGCAGAAGGAGATGCCAAAAGTGTCCGAAGTTGATCAGCTGACCATCAGCTGTACACGGCGCTTCGGCACTTCTTAGCAATGGCTTTGTAAGAGGGCCCCTCGCGGGCTCGCTTCGCTTGCCACGCTTCGGGCACGGCCTCGCTGCGTTCGGCAACTATTTATTCTCACTCTATGTCCACTTGGATAGTAGGGAATGAACCTGGACATAGGGTGAGAATAAAAGCGCAGGCGCCGTGTACAGCTGATGATCAGCTGTTAAACTTCGGAGACTTTCGGCGTCTCCTTTGTCCTCCGTACTGCGCCTGCGCAGTACAGGGCGGACACTATATGATAGGGGACTGTATTTGACAAGACACCTGGATGCCGGGGATGGGCGGGACTAAGCAGCTATCAACACCAGCCAATGATTGGGCTGCTTAAGAAAGGAGGCGGAGCCACATAAATGGAGCGGCCCGCCCACACTCCATCCCATTGGCTGATGTGTGATAACTGTTCGGTCCCGCCCACCCCCGACATCCCCTCTGAATAGTGACAGCTGATCTTTGTCTCTACAAGCCGTGATATTATCTGACAGATCTCACACTCAGCGGCTCTGACAACACTCACCATCTGCTGCCTGTCAGACTGTTCCATAGACAGCCAGCGGGGGTCACACACAACATTTCGGGGCACATCTCCGGGAGACAGCACGGGTGATTAGGGTGTGCTCAGACACTACCGGTGTTCTGCCGAGAAAGTTCCGCTCGGCGGATTAGTTCCCCCTCTACTGCGCATGCGCAGTAGAAGCCGGCGGAAATAGCCGAAGCGGAACAGCTGAAAATCAGCTGTACACGGCGCCTGTAAGAGGGCCCCTCGCGGGCTCGCTTCGCTCGCCACGCTTCGGGCACGGCCTCGCTGCGCTCGGCACTTTTAGATTCCCCCTCTAGGTCCACTTGGATAGAGGGGAAGGAACCTGGACCCAGAGCGCAGGCGCCGTGTACAGCTGATCGAAGCGTTTGAGCTTCGGCTATCTCCGGCGGCCGACAGTAGTACGTACTGCGCAGGCGCTGCGCCTGCGCAGTACAGGGGTGGAACCTATCCGCCGAAGGAACTTATTCGGCAAGACACCGGCACACCCCCTGTGCACTCCTATGGAGTCTTCCCTCAGACCAGAAAGGAGGAGAGAAAACACTGAGAGATCATTACACAAGCCGGGTCCAGCTCTCTATTGCCCCCCCCCCCCCCCCACATCCCCCCACTGGACCCCCCTCACTGATAAGGTGACATCACTGATAATGACACTTACTATGTTCTCCGATAGATGGAGATGAAAAGCCGGGGATGTAGTTTCCGATTAGTCCACTATTGGGCGCTGTGCCGGTTCTGTCAAAAGAGCTGTCGGAAGACACGCCCACTCCGTGACGCAGCGACAATAGAAATGGCGCCGCTAAGCTGTCTCGTGCTTGCTATGAGTCATCCACCCGCCGCCTCCGCCAATCAGAGGAAGCGCGTGGATGACCCCCCCTTCCCGTTCGCCCCCCCTTCCCGTTCGCCCGCCCAACGGTAGCCACGAGCTCGCGCTCAGCACCGATCTACAGAGACAGGAGAGGAGTACAGAAAGCTGGAGAGAGGATTCGGGTTACTCCTCCCTCCAGCCTGCAGGTGGCAATAGAGAGCTGTACAGTGAGGGGGCTGCCGTTCTCCCTCCATCTCTATCCCCTTGTCACATGACTGGAGGAGGAAAGATGTGTCTGTAAGTACGAGGGGGAGGGGAGACAACTTACCCCACACCTTCCATCTCTACTCCTCCAACAACCCCCCTCTATTCCTTATACCCCCCAGACACTCCCTCTCCTCACCTCCCCCCAGACACTCCCTCTCCTCACCTCCCCCAGACACTCCCTCTCCTCATCTCCCCCCAGACACTCCCTCTCCTCACCTCCCCCCCAGACACTCCCTCTCCTCACCTCCCCCCAGACACTCCCTCTCCTCATCTCCCCCCAGACACTCCCTCTCCTCATCTCCCCCCAGACACTCCCTCTCCTCACCTCCCCCCAGACACTCCCTCTCCTCATCTCCCCCCAGACACTCCCTCTCCTCATCTCCCCCCAGACACTCCCTCTCCTCACCTCCCCCCAGACACTCCCTCTCCTCACCTCCCCCCAGACACTCCCTCTCCTCATCTCCCCCCAGACACTCCCTCTCCTCACCTCCCCCCAGACACTCCCTCTCCTCATCTCCCCCCAGACACTCCCTCTCCTCATCTCCCCCCAGACACTCCCTCTCCTCACCTCCCCCCAGACACTCCCTCTCCTCATCTCCCCCCAGACACTCCCTCTTCTCACCTCCCCCCAGACACTCCCTCTCCTCACCTCCCCCCAGACACTCCCTCTCCTCACCTCCCCCCAGACACTCCCTCTCCTCACCTCCCCCCAGACACTCCCTCTCCTCATCTCCCCCCAGACACTCCCTCTCCTCATCTCCCCCCAGACACTCCCTCTCCTCATCTCCCCCCAGACACTCCCTCTCCTCACCTCCCCCCAGACACTCCCTCTCCTCATCTCCCCCCAGACACTCCCTCTCCTCATCTCCCCCCAGCAGGGCTGCCACTAGTAATCATGGGGCCTGTACAATGTGAATCAGGGTTTGTTTATGTGTCTGGAGCTGTGTGCAGGTGCCCATGTTCCGGATACAACAGTTGTAAGAACACTGCCAGGGGTCCTAATGACCGATGTGTGGCTGCACCCCCTGAACACAGATGGTGTGCATTTGGGGCTGCCCACCCGCCCCTGCACTCCTGTTAAGTTAGGACCTGTGGTTGTGTTTGTACAGCCACTGCATCCCCCCCCCCTAGAGTACAGGCTCCCCACCCCCCCCTAGAGTACAGGCTCCCCACCCCCCCTAGAGTACAGGCTCCCCACCCCCCCTAGAGTACAGGCGTCCCCCCCCCTAGAGTACAGGCGTCCCCCCCCCTAGAGTACAGGCGCCCCCCCCCTAGAGTACAGGCGCCCCCCCCCCCCCTAGAGTACAGGCGTCCCCCCCCTAGAGTACAGGCGTCCCCCCCCCCCCCTAGAGTACAGGCGTCCCCCCCCCCCCCTAGAGTACAGGCGTCCCCCCCCCCTAGAGTACAGGCGTCGTCCCCCCCCTAGAGTACAGGCATCCCCCCCCCTAGAGTACAGGCGTCCCCCCCCCCCCCTAGAGTACAGGCGTCCCCCCCTAGAGTACAGGCGTCCCCCCCCCCCCCCCCCTAGAGTACAGGCGTCCCCCCCCCCTAGAGTACAGGCGTCCCCCCCCCTAGAGTACAGGCGTCCCCCCCCCCTAGAGTACAGGCGTCCCCCCCCCCTAGAGTACAGGCGTCCCCCCCCCCTAGAGTACAGGCGTCCCCCCCCCCCTAGAGTACAGGCGTCCCCCCCCTAGAGTACAGGCGTCCCCCCCCTAGAGTACAGGCGTCCCCCCCCTAGAGTACAGGCGTCCCCCCCCCTAGAGTACAGGCGTCCCCCCCCTAGAGTACAGGCGTCCCCCCCGCTAGAGTACAGGCGTCCCCCCCGCTAGAGTACAGGCGTCCCCCCCGCTAGAGTACAGGCGTCCCCCCCGCTAGAGTACAGGCGTCCCCCCCGCTAGAGTACAGGCGTCCCCCCCGCTAGAGTACAGGCGTCCCCCCCGCTAGAGTACAGGCGTCCCCCCCGCTAGAGTACAGGCGTCCCCCCCGCTAGAGTACAGGCGTCCCCCCCGCTAGAGTACAGGCGTCCCCCCCGCTAGAGTACAGGCGTCCCCCCCGCTAGAGTACAGGCGTCCCCCCCGCTAGAGTACAGGCGTCCCCCCCGCTAGAGTACAGGCGTCCCCCCCGCTAGAGTACAGGCGTCCCCCCCCCTAGAGTACAGGCGTCCCCCCCCCCAGAGTACAGGCGCCCCCCCCCCTAGAGTACAGGCGTCCTCCCCCCCCCCCTAGAGTACAGGCGTCCCCCCCTAGAGTACAGGCGTCCCCCCCCCTAGAGTACAGGCGTCCCCCCCCCTAGAGTACAGGCGTCCCCCCCCTCAGAGTACAGGCGTCCCCCCCCCCCCCCTAGAGTACAGGCGTCCCCCCCCCCCCTAGAGTACAGGCGTCCCCCCCCTAGAGTACAGGCGTCCCCCCCCTAGAGTACAGGAGTCCCCCCCTAGAGTACAGGCGTCCCCCCCCTAGAGTACAGGCGTCCCCCCCCCTAGAGTACAGGCGTCCCCCCCCCTAGAGTACAGGCGTCCCCCCCCCTAGAGTACAGGCGCCCCCCCCCTAGAGTACAGGCGCTCCCCCCCCTAGAGTACAGGCGTCCCCCCCCCTAGAGTACAGGCGTCCCCCCCCCTAGAGTACAGGCGTCCCCCCCCCTAGAGTACAGGCGTCCCCCCCCCTAGAGTACAGGCGTCCCCCCCCCTAGAGTACAGGCGTCCCCCCCCCCTAGAGTACAGGCGTCCCCCCCCCTAGAGTACAGGCGTCCCCCCCCCTAGAGTACAGGCGTCCCCCCCCTAGAGTACAGGCGTCCCCCCCCCCTAGAGTACAGGCGTCCCCCCCCCCCTAGAGTACAGGCGTCCCCCCCCTAGAGTACAGGCGTCCCCCCCCCCCTAGAGTACAGGCGTCCCCCCCCCCCTAGAGTACAGGCGTCCCCCCCCCCTAGAGTACAGGCGTCCCCCCCCCTAGAGTACAGGCGTCCCCCCCCCCTAGAGTACAGGCGTCCCCCCCCCCTAGAGTACAGGCGTCCCCCCCCCCTAGAGTACAGGCGTCCCCCCCCCTAGAGTACAGGCGTCCCCCCCCTAGAGTACAGGCGTCCCCCCCCCCTAGAGTACAGGCGTCCCCCCCCCTAGAGTACAGGCGTCCCCCCCCCCTAGAGTACAGGCGTCCCCCCCCCTAGAGTACAGGCGTCCCCCCCCCCCTAGAGTACAGGCGTCCCCCCCCCCCTAGAGTACAGGCGTCCCCCCCCCCCCCTAGAGTACAGGCGTCCCCCCCCCCCCTAGAGTACAGGCGTCCCCCCCCCCCCCTAGAGTACAGGCGTCCCCCCCCTAGAGTACAGGCGTCCCCCCCTAGAGTACAGGCGTCCCCCCCCCCCTAGAGTACAGGCGTCCCCCCCCCTAGAGTACAGGCGTCCCCCCCCCTAGAGTACAGGCGTCCCCCCCCCTAGAGTACAGGCGTCCCCCCCCCTAGAGTACAGGCGTCCCCCCCCCCCTAGAGTACAGGCGTCCCCCCCCCCCCTAGAGTACAGGCGTCCCCCCCCCCCCCCCTAGAGTACAGGCGTCCCCCCCCCCTAGAGTACAGGCGTCCCCCCCCCCCCTAGAGTACAGGCGTCCCCCCGTCCCCCCCTAGAGTACAGGCGTCCCCCCGTCCCCCCCTAGAGTACAGGCGTCCCCCCGTCCCCCCCTAGAGTACAGGCGTCCCCCCGTCCCCCCCTAGAGTACAGGCGTCCCCCCGTCCCCCCCTAGAGTACAGGCGTCCCCCGTCCCCCCCTAGAGTACAGGCGTCCCCCCGTCCCCCCCTAGAGTACAGGCGTCCCCCCGTCCCCCCCTAGAGTACAGGCGTCCCCCCGTCCCCCCCTAGAGTACAGGCGTCCCCCCGTCCCCCCCTAGAGTACAGGCGTCCCCCCGTCCCCCCTAGAGTACAGGCGTCCCCCCGTCCCCCCTAGAGTACAGGCGTCCCCCCGTCCCCCCCTAGAGTACAGGCGTCCCCCCGTCCCCCCCTAGAGTACAGGCGTCCCCCCGTCCCCCCCTAGAGTACAGGCGTCCCCCCGTCCCCCCCTAGAGTACAGGCGTCCCCCCGTCCCCCCCTAGAGTACAGGCGTCCCCCCGTCCCCCCCTAGAGTACAGGCGTCCCCCCCCCCTAGAGTACAGGCGTCCCCCCCCCCTAGAGTACAGGCGTCCCCCCCCCCCGCTAGAGTACAGGCCGCCCCCCCGCTAGAGTACAGGCCGCCCCCCCGCTAGAGTACAGGCCGCCCCCCCGCTAGAGTACAGGCCGCCCCCCCGCTAGAGTACAGGCCGCCCCCCCGCTAGAGTACAGGCCGCCCCCCCGCTAGAGTACAGGCCGCCCCCCCGCTAGAGTACAGGCCGCCCCCCCGCTAGAGTACAGGCCGCCCCCCCGCTAGAGTACAGGCCGCCCCCCCGCTAGAGTACAGGCCGCCCCCCCGCTAGAGTACAGGCCGCCCCCCCGCTAGAGTACAGGCCGCCCCCCCCGCTAGAGTACAGGCCGCCCCCCCCGCTAGAGTACAGGCCGCCCCCCCCGCTAGAGTACAGGCCGCCCCCCCGCTAGAGTACAGGCCGCCCCCCCCGCTAGAGTACAGGCCGCCCCCCCCGCTAGAGTACAGGCCGCCCCCCCCGCTAGAGTACAGGCCGCCCCCCCCGCTAGAGTACAGGCCGCCCCCCCGCTAGAGTACAGGCCGCCCCCCCCGCTAGAGTACAGGCCGCCCCCCCCGCTAGAGTACAGGCCGCCCCCCCCGCTAGAGTACAGGCCGCCCCCCCCGCTAGAGTACAGGCCGCCCCCCCGCTAGAGTACAGGCCGCCCCCCCCGCTAGAGTACAGGCCGCCCCCCCCGCTAGAGTACAGGCCGCCCCCCCCGCTAGAGTACAGGCCGCCCCCCCCGCTAGAGTACAGGCCGCCCCCCCCCGCTAGAGTACAGGCCGCCCCCCCGCTAGAGTACAGGCCGCCCCCCCCGCTAGAGTACAGGCCGCCCCCCCCGCTAGAGTACAGGCCGCCCCCCCCGCTAGAGTACAGGCCGCCCCCCCCGCTAGAGTACAGGCCGCCCCCCCCGCTAGAGTACAGGCCGCCCCCCCCGCTAGAGTACAGGCCGCCCCCCCGCTAGAGTACAGGCCGCCCCCCCCGCTAGAGTACAGGCCGCCCCCCCCGCTAGAGTACAGGCCGCCCCCCCGCTAGAGTACAGGCCGCCCCCCCGCTAGAGTACAGGCCGCCCCCCCCGCTAGAGTACAGGCCGCCCCCCCCGCTAGAGTACAGGCCGCCCCCCCCGCTAGAGTACAGGCCGCCCCCCCCGCTAGAGTACAGGCCGCCCCCCCCGCTAGAGTACAGGCCGCCCCCCCGCTAGAGTACAGGCCGCCCCCCCGCTAGAGTACAGGCCGCCCCCCCCGCTAGAGTACAGGCCGCCCCCCCGCTAGAGTACAGGCCGCCCCCCCCGCTAGAGTACAGGCCGCCCCCCCCCGCTAGAGTACAGGCCGCCCCCCCCCGCTAGAGTACAGGCCGCCCCCCCCGCTAGAGTACAGGCCGCCCCCCCCCGCTAGAGTACAGGCCGCCCCCCCCCGCTAGAGTACAGGCCGCCCCCCCCCGCTAGAGTACAGGCCGCCCCCCCCCGCTAGAGTACAGGCCGCCCCCCCCCGCTAGAGTACAGGCCGCCCCCCCCCGCTAGAGTACAGGCCGCCCCCCCCGCTAGAGTACAGGCCGCCCCCCCCCGCTAGAGTACAGGCCGCCCCCCCCGCTAGAGTACAGGCCGCCCCCCCCGCTAGAGTACAGGCCGCCCCCCCCCGCTAGAGTACAGGCCGCCCCCCCCCGCTAGAGTACAGGCCGCCCCCCCCCGCTAGAGTACAGGCCGCCCCCCCCCCGCTAGAGTACAGGCCGCCCCCCCCCGCTAGAGTACAGGCCGCCCCCCCGCTAGAGTACAGGCCGCCCCCCCCCGCTAGAGTACAGGCCGCCCCCCCCCGCTAGAGTACAGGCCGCCCCCCCCCGCTAGAGTACAGGCCGCCCCCCCCCGCTAGAGTACAGGCCGCCCCCCCCCGCTAGAGTACAGGCCGCCCCCCCCCGCTAGAGTACAGGCCGCCCCCCCCCGCTAGAGTACAGGCCGCCCCCCCCCGCTAGAGTACAGGCCGCCCCCCCCCGCTAGAGTACAGGCCGCCCCCCCCGCTAGAGTACAGGCCGCCCCCCCCCGCTAGAGTACAGGCCGCCCCCCCCCGCTAGAGTACAGGCCGCCCCCCCCGCTAGAGTACAGGCGTCCCCCCCGCCCCCCGCCCCCCCGCTAGAGTACAGGCGTCCCCCCCGCCCCCCCGCCCCCGCTAGAGTACAGGCGTCCCCCCCGCCCCCCGCTAGAGTACAGGCGTGCCCCCCGCTAGAGTACAGGCGTCCCCCCCGCCCCCCGCTAGAGTACAGGCGTCCCCCCGCCCCCCGCTAGAGTACAGGCCGCCCCCCCGCTAGAGTACAGGCGCCCCCCCCGCTAGAGTACAGGCGCCCCCCCCGCTAGAGTACAGGCGTCCCCCGCTAGAGTACAGGGGTCCCCCCTCCCCCCAGAGTACAGGGGTTCCCCCCCATAGAGGAGGCGGGTCTTCAAAATGCCCAGCCCCCTAGTCCACTGCCCACACATTACCTGAATGGCTGCTTGGGAGGAGAACACCTGCTTGGGAGGAGTGCCTTGTGCAGAATTTCACACATCTTTGTTGGATGAATATTAGACAAATTCCTTGTATATTATCAATATGGCCGGTTTCTTTCTTTCATGTCCCTTTTTGCAGTTCTCCAGTCTTTACATGGGGAAGGCTGTATATAAGGATACACCAGACTTCTACCCCGGCTCTGCTTTGGGACATGACGCTGTGGTTTCAGTTTTTGGCGCCCTTTGTTTTGTGCAACAGAAAGCTGCACTAAGTAGATCTGCCGGCTGCCATTGCTGACTGTCATGGAGGTCCAGTGACTTCAGTGCTTTGAGTCACTAACTTGGGAAAGAGTATGCAGGTAAGGCTTTACTGCTTATATACGTGTTCTAGGTCAGTGACTTGGCATTGAAGAGGATCAGCTTGGAAGCCATGCAGCTAGCATTTTTAAGAGGAGAGGTCTGAAATAGCAGCTATAGTAATTCTCTCAGCACTTGTTTCTTTAGTGACATGGTCGCCTTTCCCACGCAGAACAAAGTGACATGGTCTTTGCAAAGGCCAACCATTACCTCTCGACTGCTTTCTTCATTGCGATCCTTGACACCACCCTGTGCTTCTGGGTTAAAGGAAGCCGTGACCTGTGATGTCACTTGGTCATAAGACACCACTCTGCCTAGTAGTCAATTTTTTTATGCCCAAGCACTGTCGCATGACCAAGTGCTTTCATTGGTCCCGGTCTGACCGCAGCACTGATTTTAGTGCTGGCTGTAACAGACAAAGTAACGAGAGCACAGGCAACGTGAGTAGGCATGGGGCGCTTTGCAGAGGCGCTGCATTGATGTATACTGATGAGGCTACATTGCTGGGTGCATGATAGGCTGCATTGATGGGCGGCACTGAAGGGCATTGATAGGTGGAACTGGTGGGCACTGAGAAGTGGTACTAATAGGTGGCACTGATGGGTGTCAGTGAGGTTCACTGGTAGGTGACACTGATAGGCAGCACTGCAAGGTAGTACTGATTGGCACCACTGGTGGGCATTGATAGGTGGCACTGATTGCTGGCACTGATTTGTTACACTGTTATGCACTGTGGGCACTAGCAGGCGGCACTGGTGGGCACAGATGAGATGGCTGTGCATCTTCCTCTTTGGGACTGATGTAACTTGCACAGAAGCCGGTGATTGGCTTTTTTTTCTCCTCGCGTTCCTCTCATTGACTTGGTGATCACAGTGCGGGGAGTGTGCAAAGGGGAGGACGTCTATTGATGGCCCCCCAGCAATGTAGGTCCACACTGTAGCCATCATTCGGCTATAGCGCAGATCTGACGGGGTTAATATTACAAAGCACTTTAACTCTGTATTTTGCTTAGGGATTATAAAGCTCATGGAACTTCCTGGCAGCTCATCTGTTACCAAGCTGCACCTGAACTTACACAGCCTTAAATGTCTATTCAGGTTAAATATCTGGGGCAGGCACTACAATATTGAATGGAGGTGGCTGTAAGTCAAATAGTCTCATGATTACCTTTTTTAAAGTACGCTGGTCATTAATCAGCTATAAACCCAGATTTTTTTCTAGATTTTGTGTATTCTTTATTACGTCAGGAGATACATTTTTGATTGTTTTCAATGGACGTCCCAGACGTATCTCTGCCCCCCCCCCTTTTGTAGCTTTTTTTCTTATTTGTTTTTTAAAGGACTAACGATTATAGTGCAACTCTTGGTTCAACACCCCCCACCCCGTTACCCCAGTAGTAATTTCAGCTCTTATTGATCGTTATTTTCTTGCTCTCTTAATTTTTTTAATTTTTTCCCCCACTGCTTGTTTGTAAAAAAAATATTTTTTCTCCATTTATTTACAGTATATATCTCAATTTGCTGATATTGAATACATTATAATATGTTTGTTTAAAAAATAAAATAAAACGTTTAAACACAATTATGGCTTTGTTAATGTCTCTTTTTTTAATTCAGTCCAGCAGACATTGTGTGTGGTATTTGCAAGGCTGTTTAATTGGGCTTTTGCATGCATCCTCTGCAGCGTTAAAAGGTTATACTGCAGGTCACATAATAACGAGGTGCATTGGCTCGATGAGATTCAGGGAGAAAGTGTGTTCTGCTAACTCCAAGCCAGGATGTGGTCTGAGTAGGGAAAAGTGTACCAGAGGTATGTGGCCTGAGCAGGCTAAGGTGTGTGCGAAGAGATCCAGTCAGAGTATGGGGTAAGGTCAGGCTCGTCTTTAAGGCGGGGTAAAAAAAAAAGGGAAGCTGCCCCGGGCCCAGTTATTTTTGTGGGGTCCAAAGCAGCTGCCCCTTGAGCCCAGGGGTTGCTCATAGCTACAGGGGCCCATGCTGCCTCCCTATCATATCAGTGTAGTTGAGCGCTCTCCCCTCACACCGCTGCACAGGCCACTACAGGTCTCGGGTCTGCTGTGCTATCACAGGGAAAAGGCGCAGCTGCAGGTTGTCTGTGTGCTCGCAACCTGCTGCCCCCCCCCCCCCCCCTCCTCCTGTCAACAGCCAGCTCTAATCGCTGCTCGCTCGCTCTCCCCCCCCCCCCTCCCTCCAGCTATGCAGAACGAGCTGCTAATCAGAAGAGACTTGAGGGGCATGAATGGGACATGTAGTCTCAAGGAATGGCCTATTAACGGAAGTCCATGGCCTGAACTCGACCCTGCTGTTTGAAGAGGAAGCACGATTTGCCCAGGCAAAAATTCAACAGGACGGCGCAGTGTTATGGGGAGAGTTGATGAGCAGTACAGTTACCGTCCCCCCCGTGAGAGACTGAGCTGCTGAAAAACCACCAAGCGAGTACTATGTGGGGGAGACTGGAAGACTGAGAGGACGTGTTGCTGAGCCACTGCCAGAATATAGACCTTGCTGCAGTGGCTACTGGAGATGTCACAGGCAACCAAGCAGTGAGCTTTAATGATGTGCTGTTATCTCTAGCAACCATTAAGTGGTAATGAAGCACAGTAACCTATAGCAACCAATCGGTGAGCGGTAATGTGCAGTAACTTTTAGCAACAAAGCAGCCATAATGTGTGCTGTTTCCTCTAGCAACCAGTTATTGAGTGGTAATGATGTGCTGTATCCTCTGGCAACCAATCTCATTTGCTGCCTGATCTGCTGTAGTAAACTGATTTTGAGTCTAGCTGCTGTCAGCTGCATGGAGTATGGCCCAGGGTCCAATTAATATTAAAGACAGCCCTGATAGTGTACAGACATTTTATACAATTGTGTAATTCCAACCTTGTGGCAATAGTTTACGGAAGGCCCCCTTTTGGTTTCGGCATGTCTGTGATGTGCACAAAGACAGCTCGATAAATATATAGTTTGAGGAGTTTGGAGTGGAGGAACTCCACTGGCCCGCACAGAGCCTTGACCTCCGCCCTACTGAACCCCTTTGGGATGAACTGTCTTCTTGTGCAACACAAATGAGTGACCTCACAAATACTCTTTTGGCTGAATGGGCACAAATTCTCATACACTCCAAAAAACTTGTGGAAAGCCTTCCCGAATGAGTGGAGGAGGTTCTAAACTGTAAAGGTGGAAGGAGGTGTTTATTAATGTCCATGGTTTTATAATGGGATGTCCAAAAAGCTCACATGGGTTTGATGGTCAGGTGTCCACAAACTTTTGCCATATATTGTATTTTAGTATTTAGTTTAAAAGGTACCCATGAACCATTCTATTGATATCAATCAAGCTTTAAGAAGTTCCAGCTTCTCTACCTCCAAATCCCAGGCTGGTTTCCTTTTTTGTGAGAAAGGTATAGCTAAAAGCCTTTTTTTTAATTTTTTTTTAAGTTCTTCATTGGATTAACGGGGGGCACTCTGTCTGTGCCCCCCATTAAGGAGATTCACCCTCTTTGTTTCGTCTTGTTTACCATTATCAGTGAAAGTAAAATCCCACATTTTGGGTTGTCCCTAGCAAAGTAATTGAGGGGAACACTTCCACTGAGGCAACTAGTTCTGGTGACCTGGGGGTCCTCAAGGAATTTTCTTAATTTGCATGGATTTTCTCTCACTTCTTGTTTGGCTATGGGACAGGAAGTGAAGGGAAATCTCCCCAGTGGGGCACAGATAATGGGAAGAAGAAAAAATAAACATCTGACAGGGGTTGCTCTTTTCAAAATTTAAAGAAATGTTTTGCCTATAGTTTTACTTTTAGGGGTTGAGAATGAAGTTCACATATGCCATTTTCTACAGTTAGTGGGGGAAAATGCAGGTGTTGATGGGAAATTACACTAAATGTGCAGTAAAATATGTAAGATCCATGCTCTGCAAATCTAGGGAGAGGGCACCTGGGATGAAAATCTTGCACCAAGGAAGAGAAGCAGGCCTTTAGGGGAAAAGACGCAAGAGTAGACGAGGAACCTTTACTATTTCAGGAAGCCTGACATTAGATCAGTTTCCCTGAACCCCTCTATATCTAGCATTGCAGGCAGCGCAATACAAAACTCATATTGTAAGGGAAAAGTAGTTTAATTCTCAGCTAAAAACAAAACATTTTATCATTCAGGATAGAATACAGCAAATACAATGTATACATATATTTACAATTTTATACAGTATTTTAAGATGGCATAATACAACCTAATTATAGACACCCTCTGTGTCGTTACCATAATCAATTCTCATACAAAGGATATAAAAATAAACTTTGTTTTCACTGTAGAGTAAGGGGAGAATGTGGCTTTCACCAAACATTCACTGGTGGGAAATCAATCACTGGCATTTAAATGTTTATGGATGATTCTCTACCATAATGTGTGAAAGGGGCCTTATATATGAGATAGACTCATTACATGCAAAGCAAGATGGTTCAAGCTGTCATTTGTCATAATTGTGATGATTATGGCTTACAGCTCACGAAAACCCCACATCCACAATCTCAGAAAATTAGAATCCAATCAATAAAACAAGGATTGTACATAGAACAATATCGGGCCTCTGAAAAGTAGAAGCATGCATATGTACTCAGTACTTGGTTTGGGCCCCTTTTGCAGCAGTTACTGCCTCAATGCGGCGTGTCATGGAAGCTATCAGCCTGTGGCACTGCTGAGGTGTTATGGAAGACCAGGATGCTTCAATAGCGGCCTTCAGTTCTTCTGCATTGTTCGGGCTCATGTCTCTCATCTTTCTCTAGGCAATGCCCCATAGATTCTCTATGGGGTTCAGGTTAGGGAAGTTTGCTGGCCAATCAATTACAGTAATCCCACAGTAGAATATTGCACCTTTTCACAATATTCTAATTTTCTGAGATTGTGGATTTCAGGTTTTCATGAGCTGTAAGCCATAATCATCACAATTATGACAAATCACGGCTTGAACTATCTCATGTATTAGTTTCACCTTTTAAGTTGCATTAGTGAAATAAATGAACTTTTGCACGATATTCTAATTTTTTCAAGTTTCACCTGTAGGTAATAGTACTCATAAAAAGTTCATATTTGAAAACAGAGAGTCCAAGTGTTCGTGGTTCAAATAATGATCATAATTGTTCTGGTAAGCCTCCTCATATTCCATTTGGTGGCAGAAGGTTTTCACAGTGACGATTTCTTTTTCTTGGGTGATCGACTATCATTATTTGAACCACAAACACTTGGACCCACCTTTTTCGAATATGAACTTTCTCAGGAGTTCTCTTATATTTTTATATATATATATATATATATATATATATATAATACATTTTTGTACTTCAATGATTCATATTTACTTATATGATTTTGTTTAGCACTGCTCTGTTTACACCTACTGATAATATTTGTTAGCTAGTGGCCTTGAGTGGAAATACTTCATTCAGACATCAAACAGAGTTGGACTCACTGTCTGAAAGTACAATTCTGTTTTAATTGCTGGTCTAGTGAGTAATGCAGAAATACTTATCTCAGATTGTATAATGAAACTATCTAGGATTGTGCAGTAAATTCTTTATTTTTCTCTCCAGTTACTGCCTGTTAGCTACTCCCCTACCAGAAGCCCGATTTTGTGGGCATACCTACAAAGGGCTCATTTACACTTTGCTTCGGCTTCAACACACATGAACGGCTAGTTTACACTTGCTTCAAAACAGGGCTCGGGACAGGCTTTGTTAAAGCTCTCTGAACGATGTCACTAAATAAAATGGTTAGCTTACAAAGTTATACCCCATGTAGCTTCCTTGGTGCTTCAAAGCGTCTTCAAAGCCTCTATGGCAAAGCTCGCTCGAAGCACCAAGCACAAGAAGGTGTAAACAAGACTGTAAGCTAACCATTTTATTTAGTGACCTGAGCTTTGATTGGCGTTCAGAAAGCTTTAACAAAGCGTGTCCGAAGCCATGTTTTGAAGCAAGTGTAAACTAGCCCTTAGGCAGTTTAAGCACAGCTCTGTTGCTCCCGCACTCTATGACTGCACATCTTAGGTACCCTGACTCATCGGCACCAGTGTGTGGAGTACAGGTAGAGATTACTTGCTCTATCCCTCTGATGGGAGCACACCTGTCTGAGCCAGTGTTTTCTTTTTTCCTTTCCTGCCCATGCATGTGAAGTGATGATGCCAAAACCGCCATTAGAAATCATGGGGCCTCATACAGCCTACCTGATAGGGCCCTCCTCCTCTCCCCAACTTTGTGTGAATATCTGTACTACCGTGTGCAATGTGCAGCTTTAGTATGCAGGGCAGTATATAGAGAATGTGCAGAGGACAGTGAGCAGTAAGAAATGGCAGTGCAGAGCTGTGGAGTGTGTGCTGTGTAGCAGTAAGAATGTGAAGGGCAGAAAGCCGTAGTAATGAAGTACAGGACCATGCAAAGTACCTAGTAGCAGTGCAGAGAAAAACCATGAGCTGTATGTACTGCCAATCGCAGGGCACTGAGCCCATTATGTAATGGAAGCGCAGGGCAGTGCAATGAACAGTATGAATTGGCAGGGCAAAACAGTGAGCAGTATGTAGCGGCAGGGCAAGACAGTAAGTGACCAATATGTAGTGACAGTGATCAGTATGTAGTAGCAGGGCAAGACAGTGATCAGTATGTAGGGGCAGGGAAAGACAGTGATCAGTATGTAGGGACAGGGCAAGACAGTGATCAGCATGTAGGGACAGGGCAAGACAGTGATCAGTATGTAGGGAGAGGGCAAGACAGTGATCAGTATGTAGGGGCAGGGCAAGACAGTGATCAGTATGTAGGGACAGGGCAAGACAGTGATCAGCATGTAGGGACAGGGCAAGACAGTGATCAGTATGTAGGGACAGGGCAAGACAGTGATCAGTATGTAGGGACAGGGCAAGACAGTGATCAGTATGTAGGGACAGGGCAAGACAGTGATCAGCATGTAGGGACAGGGCAAGACAGTGATCAGTATGTAGGGACAGGGCAAGACAGTGATCAGCATGTAGGGACAGGGCAAAACAGTGATCAGTATGTAAGGACAGGGCAAGACAGTGATCAGTATGTAGGGACAGGGCAAGACAGTGATCCGTATGTAGGGACAGGGCAAGACAGTGATCAGTATGTAGGGACAGGGCAAGACAGTGATCAGTATGTAGGGACAGGGCAAGACAGTGATCAGTATGTAGGGACAGGGCAAGACAGTAAGTGACCAATATGTAGTGACAGTGAGCAGCATATAGCAACAGGGCAAGACAGTGATCAGTATGTAAGGACAGGGCAAGACAGTAATCAGTATGTAGGGACAGGGCAAGACAGTGATCAGTATGTAGGGACAGGGCAAGACAGTGATTAGTATGTAAGGACAGGGCAAGACAGTGATCAGTATGTAGGGACAGGGCAAGACAGTGATCCGTATGTAGGGACAGGGCAAGACAGTGATCCGTATGTAGGGACAGGGCAAGACAGTGATCAGTATGTAGGGACAGGGCAAGACAGTGATCAGTATGTAAGGACAGGGCAGTCAATGAACTGTATGTAGCAACAGGGCAAAACAAGTGAGCACTGTGCAGTGTAGTGCAACTTAAGTGTTGTTTAGAGAGAGGACGTCTTTACATTTCAGACCTAGAGCTGCAAAGGTAAGTGGAAATGGTGTCCTTCAGGGTCAAAAGATATTTTGAGGCTTTGAAAATAAATGGCAAACAAAAAAAGTATCAGTTTCACAGAAGGTTACACTGACTAACAAATGCAGCAAGAATAAAAAAAAACAATACTCTAGTCCTTTGCCTTTCAACAAATAGACATTTATGATGGGCCATTACCACAGGTAGTAACTTGGTAAATATATTATAAGCAGCAAGAGTTCTTCCATGATTTATGCCTCGGCTTAGACGAATAAATCAAAGGATGTCCAGTTTCTCTAAGATATGGGGGTTTATTTATTAAAGGCAAATCCACTTTGTACTAGCTTCAGATCTGAGTGGGACATGCAAGGGAAATAAAAAACAGCATTTTTGCTTGTACATGATTGGATGATAAAAACAGCAGAGTTTCCCCTCATTTCAGATCTAAAGCAACTGCACTTCCATGATGGGATTAAGAAGGGATGGGCTGCCCTTCAGTCCACCTGCTCTCATTTATCCATCAGAATGCATGTGCCTCCACTGTGGGGACACTCATATTTTAGTGTTAGGACCACAGATATCAGGGTGCCGTGACGAGGCTCTGTGGCTTACGCATGCGTTTGCAAATGCATGCGGACTAAACCCCTGTTTTTAACGCATACTGTTAGACAGGTTAATTTGGTTGTCTGCGAGCTGGTGGTAAGTGGGCTTGGAATTTTTTCCTGGGCATTCCCCAGGCCTTGTTTATATCTGTTTGTAGCCCTCCAATGCTGCTTACTGCGATAGCCAGCTATAAATGAGGGTGGTGGCAAGTTTTTTGAGATCACCTTGGTGTGTGTATTGGTCCAGCAACGCACCAGCACCTTTGCAGCCATTGTGCTATTTGCTGGGTGTCTGGTGTGCTCCTGTACCTTTAAGAAGGGATGGGCTGCCCTTCAGTCCACCTGCTCTCATTTATCCATCAGAATGCATGTGCCTCCACTGTGGGGACACTCATATTTTAGTGTTAGGACCACAGATATCAGGGTGCCGTGACGAGGCTCTGTGGCTTACGCATGCGTTTGCAAATGCGTGCGGACTAAACCCCTGTTTTTAGCGCATACTGTTAGACAGGTTAATTTGATTGTCTGCGAGCTGGTGGTAAGTGGGCTTGGAATTTTTTCCTGGGCATTCCCCAGGCCTTGTTTATATCTGTTTCTTATATTTCCCTGGAACTCTATTGGAGAGCTAGTAGTAGTTATATTCAACTTCACATGTCCAGTTATATGGAACAGACTAGCTATACTATGATCTGGATAAATAAAGACCCTCACAGACCCTACTAGTGAGAAGTATAAGCTGAGTTCTGGGGTCTTCATACCTATTATGACCATTATGAAGGGTCCTCAATCTCCCTGTTGGATTCCTGATATTTTTTTTATATTATTATCAGGAATGTAATAGGAGGATTTATTAATTAGTGGAAAAGTTGACACTTACTTTATACCATGATGTCTGTCTATTAGCTATAGACCACAAAATGTTCACATAAACATAGGGGTTGATTTACTAAAACTGGAAAGTGCAAAATCTAGTGAAGCTTCATGGTAGCCAATCAGCTTCTAACTTCAGCTTGTTTAATTAAAGAGGAGTTCCACCCAGGGGGGCCATAAAAAAAAAAAAATTAAAAGTCAGCAGCTACAAATACTGCAGCTGCTGACTTTTAATTGGACACTTACCTGTCCTGAAGTCCAGCGAAGCGGGGGATCGAAGCCCCGCTCGTCTCCCACTCCGTTCAGCGGCGCCGGCATTGCAACTGTGGGCGCCGGGCTGTGGCTTCACAGCCTGGCACCCACTGCGCATGCGCGAGCGGCGCTGCGCGCCGTGATTGGCCGCTCAATCACCTGGGACCTGTAATGGGTCCCAGATGATTGACAGGAGGGAGGGAGCAGAGCGGAGCCCTTCCTGTGCCGAGGGGGAAGTGATGTCACCAGCCCAGGCAAAGGAAGGGGCAGACTACGAGGGACCACCTAGCAACAGGCATTTAGAGGTAAGTTAAAAAAAAAAATATCCAAATGTTTTTTTGTTTTGTTTTTTAGGATTTTTTATGTATTTTTGTTTTTTTGGGTGGAACCCCACTTTAAGCTTTGATAATAAAACCTGGAAGCTGATTGGTTTCTAAGCGGGGAGAAACAAAAATTCACCCATGGGACTTTGAATGAAGTTTCCATGATGATCACAGGTAAATAAGATATAAAGGTGTAAAAAAGTAGTAACGAAGTTTATTGGAATCAATATCATCTGGTACAAGTCATGAACATAAGTGACAAATTCATAAGAACAACAGCATAGCATGATAGTCCTAAAAACATAGCCATAATGACATAACATCAAAGTATTGAGAATACAGATATACATGATACATCTCTAACCCGACACGTTTCGTGAGCTCTCCTCGCTTCATCAGGGGCTGATGTGTATATCTGATGTCTGTATCAACAAGTAAAGAGTATATTGGAGTATAGGTTATGATTGGACAGGAGCATGAAGCCAGAACTAGTGATCCCATACTTACTTGTCAGATGGTTGGCTCCAAGGGCTGACCCCAAGCAAGGGTCAGCGGAGAAGCAGTGCTGCACCAGATTTTGCACTCTCCAGTTTTAGTAAATCAACTTTTGCACTCTCCAGTTTTAGTAAATCAACTTTTGCACTCTCCGGTTTTAGTAAATCAACTGAATGTCTAGATATCTACAATTCTCTAGAATTAGCAAAATCTAAAAAATTTGCATTTTTTTTTATTGAATATAACACTTTTATTACATATCATTTTTTAAAGGACAACACATCTACCTCTCAGCTAAAGTCAATGGCAGCTTGGTGGTTCGGGCGTACACCCCGGTGTCCAGTGATGAGGTGAAAGGTCACGTTGATCTGGTTGTAAAGGTAAAATGTATTTTGTGTACATACGAGTAAAGGTAGTACTGAACAAGAGAGTACTGGTTTGGGAGGCGGGGAAAATTTGTCCTCTTCGTTGGTGTAAACCGGTGTTTCCTAATCTTTTCTCAGTCACAAGATCCTATAAAAATATGCAAGATCTCGTGGCACCCTAATCTGAAATAAGGAGCCCCTTCCTGCTTTCACAGGAGTGTCCGAAATCCCACCATTCCACATCAGAGTCCTCGATCCCATACATTTATGTCAAAGTCCTTCACATTGAAGTCCTCAGCCCCCCCACTTTCACATCAGGGTCTTACTTTTTGGCTGCGGTTGCATGCCAGTTGGCAGGAGGCAGAGGATGTGTAGACAAAGGCAGACTTCAGTTCCCTTCTGAAAGCTGGTGCAGCCCTGAATTATTGCCCACATCTTTATGATGCTTGCTATTGGCCTGCCTGCACCATAGAAAAGCATAACACTGTGCAAAAATAAGGAACACAGCAGGGCACCTCTGATGAGCCCAGATGGCACCCAAGGGTGCCACAAAATCCTAACTGATAAACTCTAGTGTAAATAATATATGATGTAATCTTGGTGTCGCTGAATAGTGATACATCCCTAATATAACCTCATTCAGAACAGGACTTGCCATCAGCAATAGGTGGTGAGCTTTATGCCGCGTACACACGACCGGTTTTGCCGTCGGAATAAACTCCAAAGGTTTCTCCGACGGAACTCCGACGGAATTCCATTCAAGCGGTCTTGCCTACACACGGTCAAACCAAAGTCTGATCGTCCAGAACGCAGTGACGTACAGCACGTACGGCGGGACTAGAAAAAGGAAGTTCAATAGCCAGTAGCCAATAGCTTCCGTCTCGTACTTGCTTCAGAGCAAGCTTCGTTTTTGGTTCGTCGGAACAGCATACAGACGATTGGTTTTCCCGATAGGAATTGGTTCCCTCAGAAATATTTAGAACATGTTCTATTTCCATGGTCAGACCTGTGATCACAGAGCCTGGCAGAGGAAAGGAAGTTGTCGGCATAACTTCCTTTAAGATGTTATTCTCCCAAAAAATGAAATAAAAGGTTGTGCACTTAGATATGTTTTAATACTATGATTGCTTTTGCAGTACAGTTGGCTAGGAAGTCAAGTTTGCCTTTGCATTAAGTTGGCCTAAAAAAGATACTCTGTTACAGATTATATAAAACAATTGATGATTACACAGAAAAGGAGACATGTATCCCCTTTAAATGTTCCTGTAAACTGTCCATAGACCAGGATGCACCCTCCTGTGAATGTCACCATTTGGAATCTGGTGTTTGAATCCGGATCTTATTGGTATCTACTGCAGGTTTTGAGAAATTCTCACAATGGTTGGTTCTGCCTTTTTCAGGTTTATTACAAAAACGTGAACCCCGAATTCCCAGATGGAGGAAAAATGTCCCAGTACTTGGACAACTTAAAAATAGGGGACACTATTGACTTTCGGGGGCCTAATGGTCTTCTAGTCTACAAAGGAAAAGGTATGTTAAAAGGAAACCTTTCCTAAGTGAGCAATGGGGGGGATTTACTAAAACTGGAGAGTGCAAAATCTGGTGCAGCTCTGCACAGAAACCAATCTGCTTTTAGGTTTTAGTGTCAAAGCTTAATTGAACAAGCTGAAGTTAGAAGCTGATTGGCTACCATGCACAACTGCGCCAGATTCAGTATGCTCCAGTTTTTGGAAATCTCCCCCCATATATTCTGTTGTTGGTTTATTCTCATTCTGCAAACTGTAGTTACTTGGTTGTCATGCTGAACCTGTGTCTTTAATACTTTGAGTTGATGACCCTGAACAAGTATAGAGATAATGACTTCTGACTTTACTCTGAGTACCCTAATATGCATACTTGTTCCAGGGCAATGGCTTGGAGTACTGAAGGCAGAGGATCAGCAGAAGGAGTGATTTGCCCTTTTTCATACTTGGACTCTTCTCTCTGCTTTACAGTTCTATACAGTTGTAGTGTTTTATTGCTCCTACTTAAAGGAGTTGTAAAGGTAAAAGTTTTTTCACCTTAATGCATTCTATGCATTAAGGTGAAAAAAAATCTGACAATACCGCCCCCCCCCCCCCCCCCCCCGTTTTACTTACCTGACCCCTCGAACGTCCCGCGCTAGCCCCTGACATCCTCTTCGCCGCTCAACCTGGCCGTTGTTTGGTTACAGTGGATGGATTAAAAGCAGCGCAGCCATTGACTCCCGCTGCTGTCAATCACATCCAATGATGCGGCACGCCGGGGGGCGGGGCCGAGTGATACAGTGAGCGGATATGGCCACCGGCTGTATCAAGGGGGGGGGCGCGCAAGCACTAAACACCATGCGAGGGAGCTCGCATGAAAGTGTCGAGTCCTTGTGGGGGGGAGCTGAGACAGCCACCGAGGGACCCCAGAAGACCAGGTTCGGGGCCACTCTGTGCAAAACGAGCTGCACAGTGGAGGTAAGTATAACATGTTTGTTATTTCAAAAAAAAAATTAACTTTAGTGATCCTTTAAGCTTTTTTGCACACAGGGACATTTAGCTGTTGTGGGTCCCTCCCAGTGTTTTAGTACACCTGGGAGGGATAGGTGCAGCATCCAGTCCTACTGCCTGTAGCCTATGAAAAGTCTGTGGCAAGTGGCACCCATGTTTAGGTTCCTATGCATTCAGGGACACTTGCTCGGAAAGCAGATCTTCTGCATTCCAGTAATTCATCCCTCATGGCATAGGGCCCTAATCGTGGGTGCCACTCTGTACAGCGTTCAGCCTAGTTAAGCCTTATGCCCCGTACACACGGTCGGATTTTCAGACGGAAAATGTGTGATAGGACCTTGTTGTCAGAAATTCCGACTGTGTGTAGGCTCCATCACACATTTTCCATCGGATTTTCCGACACACAAAGTTTGAGAGCAGCAAAATCCGTTGTCGGAAATTCCGATCGTGTGTACACAAATCCGACGGACAAAGTGCCACGCATGCTCAGAATAAATAAAGAGATGAAAGCTATTGGCCACTGCCCCGTTTATAGTCCCGACGTACGTGTTTTACGTCACCACGTTTAGAACGATCGGATTTTCCGACAACTTTGTGTGACCGTGTGTATGCAAGACAAGTTTGAGCCAACATCCGTCGGAAAAAATCCTAGGATTTTGTTGTCGGAATGTCCGAACAAAGTCCGACCGTGTGTACGGGGCATTCGTCTACTATAAACTTTGGCAGGCTACCAGCAGTCGGGCTGAACACCGCAGCTGTCTTTCCTTGGTGCTTTGTAATGCCAGGAGGGATGCACAGCAGCCAGACAGCCATGTGTGCAAGGGACATTACAAAGCAAATGTATGGGTTGGCCTACCTATCAAACACAATGCACTGTGGCTGATGTGCAGTTGTAAAGCAGTTTGAGCTTTATAGTAGGTAACCTGTTTTAAGTCCAGCCTGTGTGACATCCATGGCTGCCTCATAGATACAGTGGAGACATTAGTGTAACTTTTAAGGGACAGGATGTGTATTATATTGAGGGCCACCAGGTGAAAATAAAATGGTTAAAGTGGAAGTAAACCCTCCTATCGTTTTCAGCCAAGGAAGCCGCCATCTTGGCCTCTGTTTAATCTAGAACTGCCATGATGCTGCACATGTGATCAGTTATGACACCGACCATTGGATGGTTTGACAGTTTGGTTGAGAGCACAACCAATGGGAGTGTTACATTTCCGACACGTGCCGGAAAGGTAACTGTTTTATGGATGGGTTTACTTCCGCTTTAAAAGCTTATAAAAAAAAAAACAAAAAACAAATGCACCCACCACATCTAAGGACTGAGAAAGCCTGGTTTGCAGTCTCCACTCTAATTCATCCGAAAGGTGTTCTATCGGGTTGAGGTCAGGCCAGTCAAGTTCCTCCACCCCAAACTGGCTCATCCATGTCTTTATGGACCTTGCTTTGTGCACTGGTCCAAACCATTTGGTGGAGGGGGGACTATGGTGTGGGGTTGTTTTTCAGGGGTTGAGCTTGACCCCTTAGTTCCAGTGAAGGGAACTCTTAAGACGTCAGCATACCAAGACATTTTGGACAATATTATGCTCCCAACGTTGTAGGAACAGTTTGGGGATGGCCCCTTCCTGTTCCAATATGACTGCACACCAGTGCACAAAGCAAGGTCCATAAAGACATGGATGAGTGAGGTTGGGGTGGAGGAACTTGACTGACCTCAACCCGATAGAACACCTTTCGGATGAATTAGAGCAGAGACTCCGAGTCAGTCCTTCTCGTCCACATCAGTGCCTGACCTCACAAATGTGCTTTTGGAAAATGGTCAAACATTCCCATAGACACACTCCTAAACCTTGTGGACAGCGTTCCCAGAAGAGTTGAAGCTGTTATAGCTGCAAAGGGTGGGCCAACTCAATATTGAACCCTACGGACTAAGACTGGGATGCCATTAAAGTTCATGTGCGTGTAAAGGCAGACGTCCCAATACTTCTGACAATATAGTGTATATTATATTTTAGTATTTGGGATTACATACACTTCAATGTATAATAAAAAAATATAGAGGAGCAATCATGTAAAAATGTGAGAGTCACTTCAGAAATGAATTTAATATAATTCAGCTTATCTGTCCTTAGATGTGATAGAAACAGTTGTATGCTTTGTAAAACTATTTTTTTCTTTATTCTTTACCTGATGATCCTTTCAGTAACATACTTCCTGTCCTAGTGTGACAACACTCTCTCTGTGTCTATAGAGTGTTGTCACCTAGGACAGAAATTGTACTAGGACTAAAGAACCCCCCCCATCTCCTCATTGCCATAATAAAAGGGGAGGTGTTCTGTAGTCCATGGAGAGAACTGTGATCAGTATTGGCTGATAACAGTGCAGCAGAGACAGAGAGCACAAGTTATCAGCTTACTAGATTTATAATGGGATCAGCAGATATTTTTTGCACGTATGGAAAAACAGATAAAACCATATATATTCAATGGTATATTTCATGGACCAAAAAATAGTGAAGGAAAAAAATTGCACTACTAATATCGGACAGCTGCCAGCATCAGCAATAAGACTAATTGCATAAAATAAAAAAACAGGAAAGATGCAGCTGCTAAAAACATGTGCACACCCCAGATGGGTGTCCGGGGATAATATTTGCAGTGGGAAGTGCTATATAAAGTGCTAAATACATATAAATGCAAGGAAAAAATCCTAAAAGTGAAGCAATGTAAAACATACAAAAATAATAAAACAAAGTGCTATGTGCGGTAAAATAAAAGAACCATTCAAGGCAATACAACTACACAGAACATATGCGGACATATAATGACCGAACTTTGTGAATGGAGTAACTTCTAAGAGAGAACTCAAAGGAAAAATCAGAAGACATTACTGGCCACATGAAAGTCCCTGAAATATAAAGTTCAAACTATCATAGTCAGTCCCTTGAACATGGTCGCAGGGCGCTGAAATTCATGAAATATAATACTGAAGTTGAGGCATGCAGAGTGATGTTCACACACGACACCCGGGAGTATACATCCAACACCACGGAAAGGGGATGGGTACTCTTACCCTAAGTCCTGGACACACACGCCAGCGGCGGTGGGTCGAATAGGCATAAACGACCGTCAGGAACTTGATCTCGACACAAACTCCTGTAGTAGATTTAGCATGCACAGACTCCTGCATCCAATAAATCAAAGGTGACCCAAAGACCTGGACTTCAGTGGCGATGTTCCCAGTAGAGGTGATGCTCCTTACATCCAGGAAGCAGCATGGATCATAGGAAAAAAAGAAGGCCTCCACATAGTGCAGATGAATCCAACGTGTAAAAACGTATTCAAGTAAAAAAAAGTAAAACAGTACAAACATCGCATCAGATGTGTACAAATCGTGATCACAGAGTAGATAAAAAAACAAGCGTGGTAGATAAAGTTGAGCAGGCTATGTACCCGACATGTTTCGTACAAACAGGACTGGTGCAAATATTTTTGACACCCTAGGTGAAACCTCATTTCGCCGCCCCCCTTGGCTCCACCCCTGACTCCACCCCTTTGCCCTGCCCATGGATACCCCACCTTTTTCATTGAAGCACCAATTAATGCAGCCTCACAAGCGCCCATCAATGCAGCCTCACCAGCACCCATCAATGCAGCCTCACCAGCGCCCAGCAATGCAGCCTCACCAGCGCCCCTCGATGCAGCCTCACCAGCGCCCCTCGATGCAGCCTCACCAGCGCCCCTCGATGCAGCCTCACCAGCGTCCCTCGATGCACCCTCACCAGCGCCCATCAATGCAGCCTCACCAGCGCCCCTCGATGCACCCTCACCAGCGCCCATCAATGCAGCCCCACCAGCGCCCATCAATGCAGCCTCACCAGCGCTCATCAATGCAGCCTGCCAGTGCCCATCAATGAATGTTTGCTTGCTTCCATTCATTCAGGAGTCGGGACACATAAACAGTCCTCCGCCACTGTTGCGCCTCTGACAACATGTGCGAAGGGAGCAGCGGCTGCCTGCTGATGCTGAGGCTTAGTTGCTTGCTGCAGAGAGAAGAGAGTAGGAACACCAGTGGCCGGGCGCCCTGTGGCAGCAGTGCACCCTAGGCGGCTGCCTAGTGGCAGCACTGGCCCTGCGTACAAAGGTACTTCAACTGGGACATAAACCTGCTGAATTACACCACGGTTTTTGTATGTTTTACATTGCTTCACTTTTAGGATTTTTTCCTTGCATTTATATGTATTTAGCACTTTATATAGCACTTCCCACTGCAAATATTATGCCCGGACACCCATCTGGGGTGTGCACATGTTTTTAGCGCTGCATCTTTCCTGTTTTTTTATTTCATGGACCAAAAGTTAGCAAATAAGAGAAATTTGTTGTAAAGGGTTTACATACACTTTAAGGTAACCACTGCAATAACAAGTCAAAGTATCTGATGATTATTAATATACTATAATTCCCTTTTTAAAACTGATTTGTACCTGTATACAAAGCTCTCTGTAATCACTGGTTTTCTTGCAGGTGTATTTGCCATCCGACCGGACAAAAAGTCTGAACCTCGACTAAAGACCACAAAACACATTGGGATGCTGGCTGGGGGGACTGGTAAGTGCTGAGATGATCTCTTCCCTGATCCATGCCCTGATATGACCAGTTTAGTGACATTTATTTCTGATAATGAAACACAACTTCACCTGCATTTCTGCATTCTAAAAGCATGTATAACGTTTACCTGCACTGTTAAAGTGGTTATAATCCCTTACATATACCCACTGAAGTGACCTTCACAAAATATATTATTTAGCCTACATTTTTTAAATTTTTTTATTTAAAGATGTGTCACAGGTACAATAAAAAGACAACTTTTCAGAACAATCAATCAATGCAGTGTGATTTTGATCTGAATTTCAATGCGATTTTGTGGGGCACATGCAGTGCACGCTGATTTGGATACGCTTCGAATGTGAGTTTTTACTACTTTGTCTCATTCTTGCTGTCAGAAGCGGGGTTGAGTTATTAGTTGTTAAGGAGCCGGCACCCGAGTCCTCACTAAGAGCAGAATGCAAACAAAACCAAAAAAAAAAAACAGCATGGGGGTCCCCCACCAACCCATAGGGCTTCAGGTCTGGTATGGATTTAAGGGGGTCCCCCAAAAAAAGTGTGGGACCCCCCAAAATGTATACCAGGCTCTAGGGCAGGGGTCTTCAAACTACGGCCCTCCAGTTGTTCAGGAACTACAATTCCCATCATGCCTAGTCATGTCTGTGATAGTCAGAGTTTTACAATGCCTCATGGGACGTGTAGTTCTGCAACAGCTGGAGGGCCATAGTTTGAGGATCCCTGCTCTAGGGTCTGTAATGGAGTTTAAAGGGAACCCTACGCTAAAAAAATGGCGTGGAGCCCCCCCAAAATCCATACAATACCCTTACCTGAACATGCAGCCCAGATGGCAGGAAAATGGGAAGATGAGGGAGTCCCCCCTCTCCTGAACCATACCAGGCCACATGCCTTCAACAAAGAGGGGACACTTGCCAGGGAGGGACACCCCCTGGCAAAGCACAATGTCCCCATGTTGACAAGGACAATGGCCACTTGCCCACAAGCCCGGCCCAGAGGTTGTGGGGTGCGGGGGGTAGCTTATCGGCATCTATAAGCCCCCTTTTAAGAAGGAGGCCCCCAGATTCCACCCCTCCTATATGGACTACATAGTACCCCTATTCATTTACGGAAAAAAAAGTCAAAATAAAAACACAAACACTGTTTTTGACAAGTCCTTTTTAAAAAAAAAAAAACATCTCTCTCAATGTAAATCCATCATCAATCATTATGAATGCCGGCTGCCAAACCCCCCCCCACACTTTGAACAACAGTGTCGCTTCACCTCGCCATTAAGTAAACAAAGAGGCAGGGGTCAACCAGTGATGTCACCGGTTGACTCGCCCCATGACATCATTTGGAGACCCCGTCTCCATGACTCCATAAGATCCCATCGCATCGCAGTCACACTGCATGTATGTGAATGGGCTCAATAGAAAATGATGTTGTTTCACTTGTCATGTGATTCAATGCGTTCCAACTCACTGAAGTTGTTTTTACAGTTTTTCTTTTCTTTTTGTCCTTTAGTGTATGCCAAATGCTCTGAAGTTATTTCATAGTGAGTAAAATGGCTTTTGTTTTTGGAGCAGTACTGTGGCGTTATATTCACTTAAAGCGGAGTTCCACCCAGAAATGGAACTTCTGCGGATCGGATTTCTCCCCCCCTCCGGTGCCACATTTGGCACCTTTCAGGGGGTGGGGGGGAGTGGATACCTGTCAAATCCAGGTATCTGCTCCTACTTCCGGGGAAAGATCGCCGCAATATTGTGCGGCGAACTACGCAATGTGTTAAAAATGAAAACTGCCTCCAGTGTGAAAGGGGTCTTAAACAATTTCAATTTCAAAACTGTTTTCCATGTATGATGAAAGAGAAAAGGCTTGCTGTTGGGATGCTGGGGCCGTAATTAGACGTGGGCATGCTCATATTTCCTTTACCCATTTGCTAATATTACATCTTTTGCACAAAACATTTTTTTATTACACTGCTCCAAACCCCACCTAGAACACACTGAAATGTATAGATAAATATGTAAAGCTGTCTGCAGGCCTATGTGCCTCATGGTTTAACCAACAATGGTCATGGCGATTTCAGCACTTACAACAGAAAAATATGCTCATGTTTCCCTATGGTGTCTTACCTTATCCCCATCTGATCCTTAACACTTACCCCTAACACATACACAAATCCTTTGATGCCTAAACCTACTCTTGACACTGCTGCCTGGTGCCCTGATTCCCTCTGCCCCTGCTTAAAAATCCAACCACTTCTGGGTGCAGGGGGGACAGGGGTCATTTACCCTGCTTCCCACGGGGGGCACTCGTGTGGGCTCGTTCCTGAGCCATTGACAGGGACAGCAGGACTCAGCCCTGCCCCCTGTTCCCTTCTCACTGGCTTTGATTGACAGCACTGGGAGGCAATGGCTCTCGACGCCCCAGCAAAGTCAGTGAAGCCCGGAAGAGAGGGGAGAGAAGAGCTGCAGACTTGCACAGCGCTGGATCTGAGGGCTCAGGTAAGTGAGGCCTGAAGAAGGAGCACATGCTCCGCAAACGCGTCGCCTGTTTCTACATCGCGTCTCAATATTGACATCATCATCGGCTCCTTGTGAGTTCCAGGACTCCAGGAAGCGTTTGCACCCACCGGCGCGGTTTTCCCGAGTGCCAAACCACAGAAGCCTCCCTGATGACCAGTCCCACAGACGTTCTTGCACTTTCTGTGCTCAATGCCTGTTGATGTTTTACCTTTGTGAGTACCAGTATTAATACTTGTATTCAATTTCCTGACCTACTACGCAGGTTGGCACTTGTGCTTCTTCCTCGGGTAAGTAAAAGTCTTTTAGATTGTAAGCTCTAACGAGCAGGACCATCTGATTCCTCCTGTATAGAATTGTGTTGTAACTGTACTGTTCGCCCTAATATAAGTGGGGGTGAGAGGCCAAATCTATGCCTAAACATTTTTTGCCTTATTGCATTCTTTGCATTAAGGTAAAAAAAAATTAGGTTTTAGAACCACTTTAACACTAACGACCAACTTCTGTCATAGGGCCTTGCTGGAAAACCAGCATTTCATCAGCGCTTACAGCCAATGGCTGCAGAGCTGATCTGTGTATTCTGGTGGTTGTGGGGGAGGGGAGTCCCACTGTCAGAATACAATAGCACAGCCGGGGAGATCCCTGCATTCCCATTGCTTGTGTTGATGTGGGGATCTGTCGGTTTTCTTTTTGTTCAACCCTCTGGTTGAACGGAAAAAAAAAAAAAAGCACGTATATGCCGAGCTTTCGCCTGACCCTAACATTTATCTCACACAAACTTAAGCTTCTCTGAAGTTTAACCTTATGGGCTTAACCTCCCTGGCGGTATGATTATTTCGGATTTTAGGTGCTGAAAGAGGTACAATTATTTTGCATGGAAATTTGGCGTTTTATATTGTAGGCCTGTAATTCTTAACAATAACACACTTATATCTGTCCACCAAGAGTCTAGTAGATATCCCGGGTATGATGAAGTTTGAAACACAAAAACATAAATTATAATATAATAAATAAATATAAATAATTTAAAAAAATAATATAATATAATAATAATAAAATAAATTTCCCCACGATTCACTATCGCTCAATTCTGCAAGTGTTCTAATTTACTATCGCTGTTTTCTAGCTGGTCTAAAGCCACTTTTGACGTAAAGGGACACTTTTTGGTTGCTATGGACAATCTCAAGTTTCCAGGCAGAAAGAACAGTATATATAATATAAAACTGCATGCAGGGCATTGGACAAACCACTGGGGACAAAAGGGTTGTGAAAAGATTTCATACAGTACAGTAATCTGTAAGATTACTGTACTGTATGTGTTATGATTTTTAAATTTTTTTAAGTTTGCCGCCAGGCTCCGCCCCCGTGCGACGCAAGGCTCGCAGGGAACGGAGCCTGGCACAGAGAGGCTTCGGAGGAGGACAGAGCCCGCAGACACAGCGGGGGACATCGCAGGATCCTGGGGACATGGTAAGTAACGCCGCACCAGGATCCTGCAATGTAATCCCGAGTGTGGCTCGGAGTTACCGCTAATGGTGCTGAAATTTAACCCCGAGACACACTCGGGAAAACCGTCAGGGAGGCTACAGAAGAACTAAGGTAAAAAACTAAAATTCAATCTGTGATAGAACTTAGTAGACTGTAAAACATGTCTGTCTTTGTTTGTAATATATATGCAAGGATATAGAGAAATGTACCTGCTCCCCCTCCAACTTGTCAGCTTCCTTTATTCTGGAGATGACGCAGCTTCCTCGCTTTTCAAATGGTTCAGTTGTCCCCTTTTTGCGTTATGACGTTATTCAAGGAAACACCGTGCGGCGCCGTGACATCATTGTGGGGGCGTTGCTTCCTTTACTTAGAAAGCCATAACGTGTCAATCCTCTTTAAAGACACGCCAAGGTTCCGCCCACTTCTCACATCTGGCCCGCCTATGCCTCACCTATGTCCCACCTATGCCACTGCCCACTGAATCATGGGAAATGTAGTTTACTGTCAGAGATGCAGATGCTAGCATAGAGGAAGGCAACAATGTGCTAGCTCTGCAAAACTCCTCCCGCCATCACTGCAGTGCCTTGAAAAAATTATTCATACCCCTTGAAATTTTTCACATTTTGTCAGGTTACAACCAAAAATGTAAATGTATTTTATTGGGATTTTATGTGATAGATCAACACAAAATGGCACATAATTGTTAAGTGGAGGGAAAATGATAAATGGTTTTCAACATTTTTTACAAATAAATATGTGAAAAGTGTGGCGTGCATTTGTATTCAGTCCCCCCTTTATTCTGATACCCCTAACTAAAATCTAGTGGAACCAATTGCCTTCAGATGTCACCTAATTAGTAAATAGAGTTCACCTGTGTGTAATTTAATCTCAGTTTAAATACAGCTGTTCTGTGAAGCCCTCAGATGTTTGTTAGAGAACCTTAGTGAACAAACAGCAAATGTCAAGGGGTATGAATACTTTTTCAAGGCACTGTTTCAGGATCTAGCAGCGGAGACACAGATAGGGTAGTTAGAGCAAGCAAATAGGTGTATTCTGAGGTAATTATGAATTTATTAATGATACTTATTAAAATGTGGCACTTTCATGAGCTTTATTCACAGTACACTAAAAATATGTAAACTGCCTTTAATTGTACTGTAACTCCTTTCCCCAGTCCAATCCCTAACCTAATTCCTAATTCCAAACTAACCTTTTCTGCAGCATACTAGCTTTATGCTGTGCCCAAACCAGTGGTGCAGAAAACAGTTTGGTAATGAGCGTTAGCAGTGCCAATTCATTGCCACTTAAAACGAATGATCCGTAGACATATTGATAAATTAAGTCTATTGTGCATAGGAATGATAGATTAAACTGTAATTCCCTGTATTTACCATTGTGCAACAAGGCATTCAATTTCAGTGAGAACTTTCTGAGTGATCGGTTTACAGACATTTGGTTTCAAAGGAAGAAAAAATAAATAAATAACCACACCAGTGCGGCTTTGAAATCACTCGATCGACTTCAGTGCGATTTCAAAGCCGCACATCAGCGCGATTTGGACCTCTAAATTAATTGCGGCTTGCGACTTCAGTTAACAGAAGTCAATGCAAGTCCAAATGAAATGCCAAAAAAAGTAGTGCAGGAACCATTTTCAGAGTTGCAATGATTTAAATGGTTCCATTGCCAGCAATGGGGTGCGACTTTGGCAGTTCAAATTCTGGATGGACCCTCTGCACACTGCTACACCCATTTTCAGCAGTCTATGAAATGAAATACAGGGATATTTAGTTCACACATATTGCAATATATGTTTAAGCTGGCCAACTGCGTCAAAGTAATCCCTCTTCTGGCCAGTCCCTTCACTGCTCTGCCACTTCAAATTCTACGGTGAACACCATGCCAACGTGGGGAATAAAGACCCAAGATGGGGAGCCTAGTCACTCTCCCCTACCTTGGGTCTTTATGCCCCATGTTGGCATGGTGTCCACTGTAGAATTTGAAGTGGCAGAGCAGTGTAGGACTGGCCTGGGGATACTTTGACGCAGTTGGTCAGCTTAAACATGTATTGCAATATGTGTGAACTAAAGATCCCTGTTTTTCATTGCATAGTTTGCTGGAAAGGGATGTAGCAGTGTGCAGAGGGTCCATCCAGAATTAGTAGTGTTAATATGTGGTCACATCCTTTTAGCACCTGATAGTTTAAAAACCACTTCAATACCAGGCACTTATACACCTTCCTGCCCAGGCCAATTTTCAGCTTTCAGCGCTGTCGCAATTTGAATGACAATTGCGCGGTCATACTACACTGTACCCAAACAAATTTTTTATCATTTTGTTCCCACAAATAGGGCTTTCTTTTGGTGGTATTTGATCACCTCTGCGTTTTTTATTTTTTGCACAAGAAATAAAAAAAGACCGAAAATTTTGAAAAAAAACAAGTTTTTATTTGTTTCTGTAAAAATTTTTTGTAAATAAGTATGTTTTCTTCTTCAATGACGGGCACTGATATGGCTGCACTGACGGGCACTGGTAAGGCGGCACTGATGGGCACCGGTGAGGTGGCACCAATGAGGTGGCACTGATGATGGGCACTCATAGGCTGCACTGATGGGCACTGATAGGTGGCACTGATGTGCACTGGTAGGTGGCACTGATGGGCTCTCATAGGTGGCACTGATGGGCACTCATAGGTGGCACTGATGGGCACTCATAGGTGGCACTGATGGGCACTCATAGGCGGCACTGATGGGCACTCATAGGCGGCACTGATGCGCACTGGTAGGTGGCACTGATGGGCTCTCATAGGTGGCACTGATGGGCACTCATAGGTGGCACTGATGGGCACTCATAGGTGGCACTGATGGGCACTCATAGGCGGCACTGATGGGCACTTGTAGGCGGCACTGATGGGTACTTATGGGTGGCACTGATAGGTGCCATCCACATGTTGCCCCCTTCCCTGGTGGTCCTGGTGGCTTCCCTGGTGGTCTAGTGTGGGCATCCTAGGGGGGGCTGCGCTGATAAACAATCAGCGCAGATCCCCCCTGTCAGGAGAGCCGCAGATCGGCTCTCCTCTACTCGCGTCTGTCAGAAACGAGTGAGGAAAACCATTCAACGGCTTTTCCTGTTGACATCGTGATCAGCCGTGATTGGACACGGCTGATCACGTGGTAAAGAGCCTCCGCCGGCTCTTTACCAAGATCGGTGTAGAGGTGTGTCAGACTGACACACCACACCACTGATCGCCGCAGGATAACTGAACCACCGCCTGGCTGTCATTTTGCTATAGGCCGGGCGGGAAGTGGTTAAATACATGTACAAGCTATTGGGATTTGAGCACAGGTATATCTTTTCTCTTTGACAGTTCAAAATCGCACAATAAATCGCACTGGTGTGAACCAGCTGCATCCCATGTGAAGTCAAAGAAATAGATATTGTACGAACAACCTCCATTGTTGTGGTCACCACAGGTCAATAGGCAACAGAGTAATGCTGGCCATACACCGTTGGAATTTTGTTCGAAATTGATTGTTTTTGAGATGTTCGTTTAATTTAATGTGCTCCAGACCATGAAGATTTTCAACCATAAATCAAAGAAGGATGGAAATGTATTTATTTTTATACAAATACTCGTAGAGCACTGTCAGTGTTCGCAACGCTTTTAAATATTTAGGAGTTGATTTACTAAAACTGGAGAGTGCAAAGACTGGTGCAACTCTGCTTAGAAACCAATCCGCTTCCAGGTTTTATTGCCAAAGCTTATATTGAACAAGCTGAAGTCAGAAGCTGATTGGCTACCATGCACTAGATTTTGCACTCTCCAGTCTTAGTAAATCAACCCCTATATTGTAAGTTCACATCGGTCCATATCCTCAAGGACAATCTCAGGCCCCTAACTCACATTCATACACACACACATACTAGGGTCAGTTTAGACAGAAGCCAATTAACCTACCAGCATGTCTTTGGAGTGTGGGAGGAACCTGGAGTACCCGGAGGAAACCCACTCAGGCATAGGGAGAACATGCAAACTCCAGGCATCTAGTGCCGTGGTTGGGATTCGAACCGGCGACCCTTGTGCTGCTAAGAATTTTTTTTTTCTGTGTTTCTTATCAGAAAATGGCAAATGTGGTTTCTTATTGTGAAAATTCATATGCACTGTAGTGCATAACGGAAGTATACCTTTATTTGACAACATTTTTTGATTGTGAAAAGGAGAGCGCTCTCAGTAATCAGCACTCTGTAACAGAACAGTCCTGAACCTCTCACTCTATGATCGGACACCCCCCTCACTTTCGTTTTAGTACAAGTCTGTGCAAAGACATGTGATGAGGGGTGTGACTGCTACTCAGCTATGCCAGCACAGAGCACTGGAGTGGGAAGGCAGGAAGCAGCATTTTAGGGCATTTTCTAACAAAAATCAGCCACACATCATAACATGCAGGGTTTCAGGGCTGTAAGGAGATAAAAAGGAGTGAGACTTCAATTGAGCTTTTATTGATTTCAGATCACATTGACTATAGACTGCATATGTCCGTATCTGACATCTTACTATTAGTAAGTCCTTTTAGTATTAGAAACTGATGCTATTAGATCGTAAGCTCTTCTGAGCAGGGCCCTCTTAATCCTCTTGTATTTTATTGTATTGTAACGATATTGTTTCCCTTTTATACTGTAAAGCACTGCATAAACTGTTGGCACTATATATATCCTGTATAATAATAACAATGTGCACAGTTCTAGGTACTCTGTAAAATGCTTTGCAATATGTGTATGTTGTATGTACAGAACATTTGATAAATTACATTTTTTTGAAGGGTGATTAGTAAATGTTTTTAGTATAGGATTTAAGAAGTAAGCTGATTTATAAAAGGTAGTCTATGTATCTGAGTAGCACATAGTGAATAGTTTAGGTCAGAATACTTTCATGTTTGCACAAGGCCAAAGGTCTTGCCCAGCAGGTTCCTGGTTTATGCGAGGCTGCACGTAGTCCCTGTGCTGATCTTGGAAGGGCAGAGACAGACACATTCTGTATTTAAAGGTACACGCAAAATTGAAAATCAAGCCATTCCCCAGGTTGAATAATGGGATTTCTAGGTACAGAAGTCTATTCCCTGTATTGGGAATGGTTGCTTGCATTCCCTACGTTTCTGTTCCACCTTGTACTCTAGCGATGCCCCTCCTGGGGTGCTTCAAATGCTGTCCTGTGCTGATGAAGACCAGTGGCGGCTGGTAAAGTTTTCGGATGGGGGGGGCGTCAGACCCCACCCTTCCTTTTTGACCACTCCCACTTCTAATAAACCACACCCCTTATATAATACACCCACTCTGTCCCCTGTATTCCACCCATAGTGTCAGGAGTATACAGCTCAGCCTCACAGGACATAGTATACAGCGCAGCCTTATAGGACAGAATATACAGCTCAGCCTCACAGGACATAGTATACAGTGCAGCCTCAACTAAAAACCCAGAAAAAACACATGATGCAAATGTTATAAACTGAGTTGCAGTTCAGTGAGTAAAATAAGTATTTTAACTCCAAGCAAAACATGACTTGGTGGAGAAACCCTTGTTGGCAAGCACAGAGGTAAGATGTTTCTGGTAGTTGGTTACCAGGTTTGCACACAAATCCTTAAGGTTTCTTAAGCAATTTGAAGTTTCAGTTCCCTTCATTTCTATAGGATTAAAGTCTGGAGACTGGCTTGGCCACTCCATGACCTTAATGTGCTTCTTCTTGAGCCACTCCTTTGTTGCCTTGGCGGTATGTTTTGGATCATTGTCATGCTGGAAGGCCCATCCACAACCCATCTTCAGTGTTCTGGCTGAGGGAAGAAGGTTCTCATCCAAGATTTTACAATACATGGCCCCATCCATTGGCCCCTCAATGCAGCAAAGTCGGCCTGTACCTTTAGCAGAGAAACAGCCCCAAAGCATAATGTTTCCACCTCTGTGCTTGACTGTAGGGATGGTGTTCTTAGGGTCATAGTCAGCATTTTTATTCCTCCAAACATGGCGAGTCGAGTTAAAGGGGTTGTAAAGGTATTTTTTTTTTTTTTTTTAATAACAAACATGTTATACTTACCTTCACTGTGAAGCTCGTTTTGCACAGAGTGGCCCCGAACCTGGTCTACTGGGGTCCCTCGGCGGCTGTTTGAGCTCCTCCCCGCAAGGACTCAACACCTTAATGCGAGCTCCCTCGCATGGTGGTTAGTTCTTGCGGGCGCGCTCCCGTGATACAACCGGCGGCTATAGCCGCTCACTGTATCACTCGGCCCCGCCCCCCGGCGCGCTGCATCATTGGATGTGATTGACAGCATCGCGAGCCAATGGCTGCGCTGCTTTCAATCCATCCACTGTAGCCAATCAGCGGCCAGGCTGAGCGTCGAAGAGGATGTCGGGAGCGAGCGCGGGACTTTCGAGGGGTCAGGTAAGTAAAACAGGGGGGCTTGGGGCGGCGGTATTGTTGGAAGTTTTTTCACCTTAATGCATACAATGCATTAAGGTGAAAAAACGTTTACCTTTACAACCCCTTTAATGCAAAAAGCTCAATTTTGGTCTCATCTGACCACAGTACTTTTTCCCAATCCTTCTCTGAATCATTTAGATGTTCATTGGCAAACTTTAGACGGGCCTGAAATGTGCCTTTTTTGAGGTGGGGGACCTTGTGGGCCCTGCAGAATTTCAATCCATGGCGGCGTATTGTGTTACCAATGGTTTGTTTGGTGACTGTGGTCCCAACTGCCTTGAGATCTTTCACAAGCTCCCCCCATGTAGTTCTGGGCTGATCCTTCACTTTTCTAATGATTATCCTCACCCCACGAGGCAAAATCCTGCATGGAGCTCCAGAGTGAGGGCGAATTATGGTTATTTCGCATTTTTTTCATTTGCGAATAATCATTCCAACAGTTGTCTCCTTCTCACCAAGCTTCTTGCTGATGGTCTTGTAGCCCATTCCAGCCTTGTGCAGGTCTACAATCTTGTCCCTGACGTCCTTTGACAGCTCTTTGGTCTTGCCCATGATGGTGAGGTTTGAATGGAAGAAAGAGATTCTGTGGAGAGGTGTCTTTTAGACACATAACGAGTTGTCGTTAAGAGTACCTTCTTAAATTGACAGGACTAATCTGTGTACCACATGAGCACTTACACCTATGATAACAATTATAGACCCTTCATTTCTTTGTAAGTGGGCAAACTTACAAAATCTGCAGGGGATTAAATAATTATTTTTCCCACTGTATATAGGGTTAAAAAAAACTTTGACTAAAGTGTACACACACACACCTAAATGAGTCAGAACAGGACCTATCGCCCTCCATTAACTTCCCTGATTTTCTTTTCAAATGTTTGTTTTGAAAGGATCGGAGCGCCACACCAGCTTGTACAGACTTTTTAAAAGTTTTTTCTTTTGTAACATCCAATGCGTTTCTGAGGCTCAGTACTCGCCCATCAGGGCTAAAAACAGGATGATGCAGGCACTTGGCGGCTCGTTCAGACCACAATGTATGCGTTAGTCATGCGCATTGCATTGCAGTATGTTGCATTTTCTGTAATGGTTTGACTTGCATTTTTACATGCGTTGTGTTTGGCTTTTTAAAATGTTTTTGCTTTGTCTGCCTTACAGCGTGTTGGATTTATTGTGTGCATTTGCGTGAATTTGAACATGTGGCTGAAAAAAAAGTAGTGCATGCTGTACTTTTTTCAGTACGGGGCAAACGCACTGGTCTGAACTGCTTTAATAGGAAACCATTATATTTGGTGGCCATACGTTGGGAATGCGTTCATAAACACATCCAGGGCATCTGGTATAAATTAACCCTAAATGAAAGTTTCGGTGCCTGGAGTTCTGCTTCAGATGTTTATTTGTATACCAAAGAATTGATAATATAAATGAGTAGATTTCCTTTAACTTGTTAGGAAGGTGGACAGATATATTTAACCATTTCTTTTCTGTTTTACACAAGGTATCACTCCAATGCTGCAGCTGATCCGTCACATTACTCAGGATCCTAACGATGACACAAAATGTTACCTTATCTTTGCTAATCAGGTAATAGAAAATGTCTTCTATCCTAAAAGGTACCTATACATCCATATAGATTATTTTAAGGAAAAGGTCCTTCTCCACCTACTCAGAGGCGGCTCTCTAATTAGGCAAATTAGGCGGTCGCCTAAGGCCTCGCACTCACAGGGGCCTCGCGGCCGCCTAATTTGCCTGTTCTAAATCACTGAAGTTGACGCCAGCGGCTCCGCCTACCCCCACTGGGACTCTGTGGCTTAGGAGCTGACGGACAAATCAGATACTACCCGCAGCCTGAGGAATAGCGGCCTCATCACGGAGCGTCCCAGTCCGTGGGGCCTCATGTGTAAGTTTTGCCTAAGGCCTCACAAAGCCTAGAGCCGCCTCTGCACTTACTCTTTGGTCATCATTGACCTTGTGACAGTTCACAGCCCTTCCACTGTGTAAGATTAAGAAAGGAATGTAAAGATGGCACAGGATTCTCAAAATTTCATGTTTGGTAGTCCTAGATTGGGGCATGGAACTTGATGGTCCCAAAGTTTCCAGGGTGGGATGGAACCTTCAATCCTGCGTTGGACTTTGCTGGGTGCTTGCAGCCTGTGTCTGTGCACAGATGTGCAGGGTCGCGATAAACAAAGGCCTGGTGAAAGCTCAGGGCAGTTGCTGCCGTTCAGAGACACAGCCTTGGAGTGAAGATAGTGATGTGCTCCAGCCAGGAAGGGTGACATCTTGAGAGACAAAACCCCATGTTGGGGGCACTTCTTGACCATAGGACTGGCCAAGTCAGGACAGCTATGCGGGTCCAGAGAGTCTGAGAAAGCTGAGGTGACTATTGAGTCCACAGAGGGGGCTGAAGGAATTTTGGCAATATAGTGTATATCTGCAAATAAGACACACATGTGAAGATATACACATCAAACAATCCTATAGGCTATGATGGGTGATTATGTTCTTGTGGTAGATGTGTTTGTGAGATCACATCGGTCTGAATTGTAATTTTTAAAGGCTTAGCAGCTCACTTTTTTTTTTTTTTAAAGGCAGGCCTCCCAATACTTTTGGCAATATAGTGTATTTCAGGAGTAGCCTGAGCAGTCATGTGAGGCAGCATGATTTGCTGCTATAGCTGGGCACCTGGCAGATATAAAAACACAATTTAGACCAGTTACTTAACCACTTCACGCAAAATCATGGACCTGTACATCATTTTGTTGAAGTGGTTGTACCGGAGTGAAGCCTGCAGCCAGAGGCATCACCCCGGTACCGTTTTTTTTTACAGCTGGCGGTTGGCTTTTAACAATAACAACCGATGCGGCTAATGAGCCTCTCGTCTGATATCACAAGCAGCGGGAGGGGACTTGCTCCGCCTGGGTCTCCCATCCAACCAGGAGCTGGAATCGGCTTTGATCGTGTTTCTGATGTAGTAACCTGGAAGTGACGTCACAACGTCACCTCCTGTTTACTAGGCTGCAAAAAGCGCCAATTTTTTAAAAATCCACAGTATTCAAAAACGCTGATTTTGGCATTTTGAATACTTTGAAGTGCAGAGGAGGGGTTTGGGGTCTTTTAGACCCCAGATCCCTCCATAAAGAGTACCTGTCATTGCCTATTACCGTCACAAGGGATATTTACATTCCTTGTGACAGCAATTAAAGTGCCCCCGTCCTCGCGCACCAAAGAAAACACATACGTAAGTCGCGCCCGCAATTGTGTGTTCAAATCACACATGTGAGGTATCCCTGCGATCGTTAGAGCGAGAGCAATAATTTTAGCAAAAGACTTCTGCCCCGTACACACGGTCGGATTTTCCGATGGAAAATGTGTGATAAGACCTTGTTGTCGGAAATTCCGATCGTGTGTGGGCTCCATCACACATTTTCCATCAGATTTTCCGACACACAAAGTTTGAGAGCAGGATATAAAATTTTCCGACAACAAAATCCGTTGTCGGAAATTCCGATTGTGTGTACACAAATCCGATGCACAAAGTGCCACGCATGCTCAGAATAAATAAAGAGATGAAAGCTATTGGCCACTGCCCCGTTTATAGTCCCGACGTACGTGTTTTACGTCACCACGTTCAGAACGATCGGATTTTCTGATAACTTTGTGTGACCGTGTGCATGCAAGACAAGTTTGAGACAACATCCGTCTGAAAAAATCCTAGGATTTTGTTGCCGGAATGTCCGATCAATGTCCGACCGTGTGTACGGGGCATTCCTCTGCAACTCTAAACTGGTAACCGCTAAAAATTTTTAAACGTCGCCGATGGAGATTTTTAAGTACCATAGTTTGTCGCCATTCCACGAGTGCGTAACATCATCTTTCACAATATGCAAAAAAATTGGGCTAACTTTTCTGTATTTTTATTTTTTAATTCAAAAAAATTATTTCTTCCAAAAAAATTGCGCTTAAAAGGCTGCTGCGCAAATACCGTGTGACATAAAATATTGCAACGACCGCTGTGTTATTCTCTAGGGTCTTTGCTAAAAATGATATATAATTTTTAAGGGGTTCCAAGTAATTTTCCTACAAAAAATACTGATTTAACGTGTAAACAAGTGTCAGAAATAGGCTTGGTCTTGAAGTGGTAAGAATCATTAAATGTATTAATACATTTGTTAACTTTAAGCACCTTATAATGTCTTTATATGAGCATTCCATTAATCTGCAGGCCCATAGTAAGAGAGTGAGGGGCAGCTCTAGTGCCGCGTACACACGAGCGGACTTTACGGCAGACTTTGCCCGGCGGACGGGATTTCATCGGACAATTCGATCGTGTGTGGGCTTCAGCGGACTTTGTTTTCTCAAAAGTTGGACGGACTTATGCCCGGTGCCCGGTGGACTTTTCGACGGACTTTATGACGGACTTTCTGAATGAACGGACTTGCCTACACACAATCCACCAAAGTCCGTCAAATTCGTACGCGATGACGTACGACCGGACTAAAACAAGGAAGTTCATAGCCAGTAGCCAATAGCTGCCCTAGCGTGGCTTTTTGCCCGTCGAACTAGCATACAGACGAGCGGACTTTTCAACTGGACTCGAGTTCGATGGATTGATTTAAAACATGTTTCAAATCTAAGTCCGTCCAACTTTTGATAAAACAAAGTCCGCTGGAGCCCACACACATCGAATTGTCCGACGAAATCCCGTCCGCCGGGCAAAGTCTGCCGTAAAGTCCACTCGTGTGTACGCGGCATTAGATTTGAAACATGTTTTAAATCAATCCATCGAACTCGAGTCCGGTCGAAAAGTCAGCTCGTCTGTATGCTAGTTCGACGGACAAAAAGCCACGCTAGGGCAGCTATTGGCTACTGGCTATAAACTTCCTTTAGCATAAATAGAACAAGTAAACCACGCTAAATAATGAGTAAAGTCCAATTAACAATCGGTGAGATAAAGTTCAATTGAAGTCCAGAACAAAACGGTAAATTGATGAGGTGGGGAAAATAAATGGAAGATAACTGTGTGGTGAACTGCTTACCAGAACGTAAGCCAAGTCAGACGGATGGCTTAAACCCAGCCCAGGCCTTTAAGAGCGCTCCAAAATGGGCAGGATCCGTCGCGCTCATACAGCAGAACGGGTCCACATAGGGTTTAATCAGAAAAAATACAAAGACCATAGCGTGATACTGACATAATAATATTAAATCAAAAAAAGGAAGAAAGTGGTGTTCACACAAATAATCATGAAAATCATAAATGCACCCTGAATGCGTAGCAAATACAGGGACGTGAAAAAATAGTGACATGCAACATGCAATGAGTAGTGTCCTTGGAAGTGAGATGTAAAGCACCAAGTATATCTGTTTATCAGAAAATAACGTTGGACAAGCAGACAAAAAAGCCAAAAACAGAAAAAAACACCAGGTGCACAGACACAAGAGGCCGCTTACCAGATGGTAAACTGGTGAGGATATAATCAACTGTAGGCTTACTGCCTCTGTGTAACCCAGAGTATAAACTTAATTGGACCCATAGGGGTTCCTGCTCACCAGAAGATTGATTGGAAATAGCCCAAAACGAAACCTTGGCGGAGTCACCGCGATCCCGTCCTGGCAGGCTCTTCACAGGCTCAGATATGCATAGGTAAAAGGCTGAGATCTTCAGTCATCCCCGGGGAGAGCTGCACAGCTCTGTACCACTCTGTGTATCATACAGAGTGGTACAGGTTTTGCTTAAGAATATCTCTGTATTTAGCCCCATCCATCTTTCCCTCAACCCTGACCAGTTTCCTAGTCCCGATTGCTGAAAAACAACCCCACAGCATGATGCTGCCACCACCATGTTTCACTATGGGGATGGTGTTCTTTGGGTGATGTGATGTGTTGGGTTTGTGCCAGACATAGTGTTTTTCTTTGGGAGAGAGAAGCTGCGCTATATGTAAATGCAGATCAGCAATGCGTTGTGTATTCCAAAACACTGAAGTGCAGTTCAAACGTATGACACTTTATGGAGGCAGTGGATCTGGATTCTCAGGGGACTGCAGGGTGCTGAGGTTTATAGGCCATCTACGCCGTAGAGGAATTGGAGCACGCATTAAGCCAGTGACTACCCCTGTCTAGACGTCCCCGCTGGTTTAACAAAGGCCCTGGCTGGGTTTTTAGCCATCCGCTCCTTTCTGCTTACTATCTGGTAAGCGAGTCTTTTATTAGGTGGTGGCACTGTTAAGGAATAGTTCACCCGGGTGTCATACGTTTGAACTGCACTTCAGTGTTTTGGAATACACAACGCATTGCTGATCTGCATTTACATATAGCGCAGCTTCGCTCTCCCATTATTACGTGCAATTTTTGCTATATGCTGCAGCTTTACTTGGGACTTTTTATATTTATGATCAATATTAATAATCTATAATACTTCAATAAGATTGCTGTATGTATTTTAGCGCGTTTTTTTCCCCCTTTATATAGTGTTTTTCTTTGATGGCCAAAAACTTCAATTTTAGTCTCATCAGACCAGAGCACCTTCCTCCATACATTTTGGGAGTCTCCCACATGCCTTTTCACAAACTCAAAACGTGCCATTTTTTTTTTTGCTGAAAGTAATGGCTTTCTTCTGTCCACTCTGCCATAAAGCCCAACTCTATGGAGCGTATGGCTTATTGTCACCCTATGTACAGATACTCCAGTCTCTGCTGTGGAACTCTGCAGCTCCTCCAGGGTTACCTTAGGTCTCTGTGCTGCCTCTCTGATTAATGCCCCCCTTGCCCGCTCTGTGAGTTTTGGTGTACGGCCATCTCTTGGCAGGTTTGCTGTTGTGCCATGTTCTTTTTCCATTTGGTTATGATAGATTTGATGGTGCTCCTAGGGATCATCAAAGATTTACGTATTTTTTTTATAACCTAACCCTGACTTGTACTTCTCAACAACATTGTCCCTTACTTGTTTGGAGAGTTCCTTGGTCTTCATGGCAGTGTTTGGTTAGTGGTGCCTCTTGCTTAGGTGTTGCAGTCTCTGGGGCCTTTCAAAAAGGTATGTATATGTAATGACAGATCATGTGACACTTAGATTGCACACAGGTGGACATAATTTCACTAATTATGTGACTTCTGAAGGTAATTGGTTCCATCAGAGCTTTTTATGGGCTTCATAACAAAGGGGGTGAATACATAAGCACATGCCAATTATCATTTTTTTATTTCTGAAAAATAGTTTTATATATATATATTTATTTTTCTAATTTTACTTCACTAACTTAGACTATTGTGTTCGGATTCATCAGATATAATTCAGATTACAAAAACATTGGCTGTAACGTAACAAAATAGGTAAAAAGCCAAGGGGGGTGAATACTTTTGCAAGGCACTGTACTTACAGTTGACCCCCCTGCAACATCCCACGAATACCTGATGATTAGGCCAGTGAAAGTCACCTAATGTGGCTTCTTGTGATGTGACCACAATGCTGTACTGCTTCTGAATACAGAGCAGAGTTGCCACTCTCATGTAGGCTGTGCCTGCTTGTACTGTAGTGTGATGAAAAAATGTTGCATGGGATGTGGCTAACTGCATTCTCATTGTTGATTCTCAAGCCTGTAGCTTGTCAATCAGCACTTGGACACACCTAGGCCTGCCCACTGCTTTCTGGATTGACAGCACTGAACTCTAGCTGTATTCTTTAATTGCAAGTGGTGTCATCCACCTGGCTGTGCGGTGTGTGGGGCTGTGTAAATCACAGGATTGGTTTTGGCAGAATTACAATTTTTTGGGCAGGTAAAATAGATCACAAAAACATATATTATCTTTGTATTTAGCTGTTTGCCTACCTGTTAATGTCCCTATGTCATTTACCGGTGTTTACCTGTAGACTGAAAAGGACATTCTGTTGCGTGCAGAACTGGAGGCTGCAGCCAAGAGTCATCCGGATCAGTTTAAGCTGTGGTACACTCTGGACCGGACCCCTCAAGGTAAGATCAAGCCAGGTTATTTAATCAAAAATGGACATGCTGTGATGATTTTAAAGGTGTTGTAACCTAAAACCAAGTGGATCTTTTGAAGCACTAGTCTACATGTTTTGTAACAATCCTGGTCCATTGCACCACCTAGTTCTTCTCTTCTCCTGTGATGGTGACGAGGGTTGCAGGTAGGCCACAGAAATACATTGGAGGCTCCTCTGATTTTTTTTGATTGTGGCAAATAAAAAGTAATTAGACTTGTTAAACCAACTAGTGGCACTCCCATCCTCCAATGTCATGCATCAGTTTATTGGGTGATAGAGAGCTGCCCCGCTGTTGAACCTTTGAATTACTCTTCAATCTAGAGTGCAGCTCTGTATGAATACCTTATTTCTTTGGGCCGCATATACGGTATGGTAGTTGACAAACTATGTTTATGTTCAAAGAGTATTATATATGATTTTTCTCTTTTCAGGCTGGAAGTATGGCTCTGGCTTTGTCACGGCAGATATGATTAAGAAGCACTTGCCTTCTCTTTCTGATAACCCACTTGTGCTAATGTGTGGACCTCCTCCCATGATCCAGTTTGCCTGTCAGGACAACCTGACCAAGCTTGGCTACCCTGAAGACAGACGGTTCGCCTACTAAAAACTCAACAAACCACTGGTGCTACTGTGCCAAACAACCGAATGCTGGCAACTGAGAATACTAAAGATACCTCAAATTTGGCAAATAGTCACATGTTGACCTAAGGCCAACTCCATCCAAAGCTGATAGTTTCCCCTCCCAACAAGCCAGATTAAAAAGGTCACCTTGTGATGGTGGAATGACCCCGTTATTTATTGAATGTTACAGAATTTTCAGGAAAGTGTTAGCTTTGTAACAACTGCAGCAGTTGGGTGAAACTGGGAATTCTTGTGGTGGTATCTCACCAACGACATCTTCAAGAAGGTGGTATGTAATTCAACTTGCCAGTAACCATGCAAAACTAAAATAACAGTTTTTGGTTGGAGTCCTTTAAACCATATGCAGTAAACTTCATTGGTACTGTAATTTAGGCTTGCATTGTTGCAATAGATTATGATCTATGGGTATTGCATGTACATACACAGTCTCTCCCAACAGTTGATTCCCTTAACAATCAGGTGATTTAAATCAGGAAGTTAAAGAAGCTCAGGAGCGGAGTACTCTGTATCTTATGGTTGATCATGTTGGACCTGTTAATAAGCAAAATAGGGATCTGCATTTTTTCTGGAGATCACATTGAAACAGATTGAGGTTGTTTTACTAAAACTGAAGAGTGCAATATCTGGTTCTAACTTCAGCTTGTTCAATTAAGCTTTGACATAAAAAAAATGGAAGCTGATTGGTTTCTATGCACAGCTGCACCAGATTTTGTACTCTCCAGTTTTAGTAAATTAACCCCATTGTGCTACACATGACGTAAGATCATATTTTAAAGAAGTCAGGCACAATGCAAATGTTACTTCTTCTTTTTACATTCCACTATTGCCAAGAAATCAGCAGTGACTTTGTAGCATTAATCTAGATACTGACACACTGTGAGGGACAACTCAGGAGGTATACTTCAGCTGTACATTTTTATGAATTCTCTTTACATTTTATACCTGGAAGTGACAATATAATCCTAAAATGTGAATTTGTAATATTTTGGTTGGTGTCTTTACGTCCTAACGTTTCAATTATTAAACTGTTATTCTATACCATGAGTGTTGTGTGAGTACATGTCTAGGTCAGCTATTTTCAACTAGGGTCCTGTGGAACCATAAGGTTCCTCCAGAGGTTGCTAGGGGTTCCTTGAACAGTGGCTAGTTGACCTCCCAAAAGTTTTTTTGTCAAAGCTTAATTGAACAAGCTGAATTTAGAAGCAGATGGGCTACCATGAAAAGCTGCACCAGAGTTTGGACTCTCCAGTTTTAGTAAATCAACCCCTATGTGTCGCAAGTTGCAGCAGGGTGAACCAAGGCTTATAAAGAGCATAAATGGTCCCGGGATCAATGGACAGGGCCCCGGCAGTCGGGGGCCTGTTATGGTTTATTGCACCAGGGCCCTGAAAGTTCTATTTACGCCTTTGAGCCCAGATCCTCCTCTTCTCAGGTTCCCCGCTGGCGCTTCTGGCCCCTCCCCCCCTGACGAGTGCCCCCACAGCTAGCAGCTGGCTATGGGGGCTCCCGAGCTGAGCCATTACTCTGTATGTCCATACAGACACGGAGCCGCTGTTGGCCCAGCCCCCTCTCCTCATTGGCTCACTGACTTTGATTGACAGCCACGGGAGCCAATGGCACTGCTCTGCTGTCTCTGCCAATAAGGAGGGAGAGTCCTGGGCAGCTGAGACACTGCAACATCACTGGATCAAGATGGGCTCAGGTAAGAATAAGGGGGGCTGAGGGGGCCTGTTGCCCACAGGAGGTTTTTCATCTTAATGCAAAGAATGCATTAAGATAAAAAAAACCTTCTGCCTTTACAACCACTTTAAGTGTTCATTTCTGTCTAGGGGACACACAAAAAAAAGATTTACTTACCCAATCCTCCACTCTCAAGGCAGATGGTGTCCTCCCATGATGTGGCAGTAAACTTTTCCTTGGCCTCTTCACTTCTGATAGAAGGTTGCAGGCCCCGCATTGGTCTTCATGACACCAGAGGACCTTGCACAACTAGAGTGCAAGGGAGAAGAGGCTGCGGGGTCCGGTATAGCACCCAAACTAGTGTTCCTATTGGAAGATTTCTCACGTATTACTATTCTGGTGACTACTTGAAATTAGGGCTTTTTTTTTCACTTGGTAATAATGGTCACCAGGTGTAATAGAGGGGGTTAATCGTCCTAATGGGCAGACAGATAGCAATACAACCCTGACAGGTGTTCCAATTACTCCACTCTTTATCCAAAACTGAAAAACTGTTTCTAAAGAATTATGTAATTTTTCCCAAAATCTGCCTATGCAGGTAAGGGATGCTTAAAGATCAAACCAACTGTGCACTTTGAATAAAGTTGAATAATGCCCCTGTTGTAGGTCTATGCCATTTGTCTACCTCCCAGAGTTTGGCTGAAAAACTTCAAGAGATGGTGTCCCCATCCTGCCTTCTGACAAAGATGATCTATGCACATGTATGGTTGGCTGTCTGCTGTGTCACAGCAGAGCTAAGCTCAGAGGTACTATGACAGGGAAGAGGGAGCGCAGATTTGAACCAGACAGAGGTGACTTCTGTGAGGGTGAGCCAGTAAAATCAGGGATTATGTTGGCAATGCCCTAGCAAAAAGGCATGATGTGGAAGACCATCTCTGAGAGTTCTTCAGTCAAGCTTTGACAGGTACCTAAATGGCCTACACCTATAGCAGGGCATTATCCAACTGTAAAGGCTAAATTCACCTTTAGAACATGTTACATAATACACCCGTATTTAGTTTAAAACATGGAACATGTTCCAGCTCCTGCTCCCTCTCCCCCTGAATCCTTTTCACTGTGACAGCGGACTTGGGTTCTTCTTCCCCACAGCCACTGTCATATTTAAAATCGGAACAGCTGTGTGGGACTCCGACAACACAGTCGGGTCATTCATTCACAGGGACTTGTGAATGAATAAACTATAAGTCCCATCTGACAAAGCAGTAGACGGATTTTAGTTCTCAATGGACTATGAGCGGGCTGATTAGCGAGTTCATAGTCCATTCACCCTTCTTTCAGCTTTCTAATTGGAAGCTCATATAGCAGTACAGGCAGAAAGTAGGGGAGAGAGTGTGCAGGAGCCTGATCTTACACCTGCAATTTACTCAGTATACCTAAATGTGGCAAATGCACATTTTTTTTTTTGATGCAAAAATATGTGCATGTATTTATTTATTTATTTTTGTAAAGGGTAACTTATCCTTTAATCACAGTGCACGGTTGTTTTTTATTGACAGGTGCCTCCTACCTAAATACACAGTTTTTTGGGAATGATAAACGAACCTTTTAAAGGCTAAGTTCACCGTTTGCACCATGTTACACATTACACCTGTATTTCCAGCCTCTACCCACTATGCTGGTTCTGGCAAACCCAGAACCAGCATAGTGGGTGCCGCTGGGTAGAGGGGAGGGAGGTCTACCTTTTATGTTAAAGCAGCTGTAAAGTCTGTTTTTTTTCTGATTAAATTAACAAACATGTTATACTTACCTTCTCTGTGCAATGTTATTCACAGCGCGGCTCCGAACCCCGTCTTTTGGGGTCCCCCGCTGACGATCTTTGCTCCTTCTCCACCAGATTTCCAGGCTCCATGCCCTTTGGCAAGCCCAGAACCAGCATGGTGGGTGCCGCCAGTAGATGAGAGGGAGATTAGCGAACACTTGTTTGCTGATCTCCCCTTCCTCTTAATGACCCAGGAGGAACATGTAAAAGTTGCTTCTGGATCCTGGTGTCTCTTTCCCCAGCCAGTATGCGATCTGCACTCTTTTAGCTTCATCGGAGGGCAGGTGAGACATAATGGATCTTTTATACCCCTGATCTCTCATTTAGGAGAACCAATCACCAAAAATGCACCACATCATGTCTTGAAAAAACATTAGTTTACTAAAAAAAAAAAGTGTAAAAAATTAAAGTTACACCCAAGCACTTCTGCTTTCACATACCCCGGAAAATGATGGTTTCCCCCCCAACATGCGCCCTTGTCATTTTTCCTGGCTCCATGTGCCCATCGGTGAACCCAGGACCTGCATGGTGGATGCCACTGGCTAAAGGGAAGGGAGATCAGTGAATGTGTCATGGTCTAGGGTTAGGCCTAGGGACCAGTAGATATAGCAGTAGAGAGGTTCTCACCGACCTGCAGTATAAGTAAACAAGCAGGTCACCCTGGCGGATGACGCAGGCTCACCTTAGACATGGGGACTAAGCACTAACCAGTCTTCACCAGAGCTTCTCAAGGTGGAGATGGGTTTTGCTGCATGCTAGTGCCAGGTCTTGGCCCTCAAGCTCACCCTACCAGAAGGTAAGCAAGCCAAGGTCTGGTAGCAGATGTAGCAGGTAGGGAGCAGGCCAAAGCACAATCAGTAAATAAGCCAAAGGTCGGCAACAAGTGGTTGCAGGTTGGGATTGTCACAGTCTGGGTTCAGGCTTGGAGACCAGTAGCTATAGCAGTAGAAAGATTCCCACCGACCAGCTGGATAGGTACATGAGCAGGTCACCCTGGCAGATGATGCGGACTCACCCGAGTCACAAGATCTGAGCACTAACTGGTCTTCACCAGAGATCCTATAGGGGTGAGATTGGTTTTGTTGCATGCTAATGCCAGGGCACGGTCCTCAGGACTGCCCCACCAACAGGTGAGCAAGCTGGGGTTCAGTAACAGATGTTCCAGGTAAGGATCAAGTAAAAGCTTAGCCCAAAGGACTATAACAAGTGGTTGCAGGTTAGGATCAAGTGGAAGTGTACTCGAGAAATAAGCCAAAGGTAGATGATGAGCGTTTAAAAAAAAGAGAAAAAACCTGCTCTAGGGCTTAAATGCAACAAAACAAGCTGCAGGCACTATACCCTGATACCAGGTACCAAATATAGAAAATCAGAGTTCCATGGTAACCTCCCACCAATTACACTACATCAATTATGTGTGGCCTTAGTACTATGAAATCACAATTACAAAAAGTGCAAAACTGCTGAAAGGTGCAAATGACGCAACAAGGTGCTAATATGCAATCATGTAATGTGCAAAATATGCTCAACGTGCAAATAACACAACAAGATATTATAACCTTTCAGAATTACTTTAAATAAATTTTTATTATGACCGCCTATTACTGGGAGTCATGTATATTTGGGAAGCCCTACCTGCACAGAGTGAAAGGAGCTTCTAGGATCTGAGCACTGCAGCACTGGGTTCAATTAAGGGACTATTTTTTCCCTTCCTGCTTGCTTTCTGATATTTCTTTGAGTGTATACCTCCATTGTGGGCTTGAGGAGCCCCGGGTAACCTCCCAGAGTGGACTCCATTATATCTGAGTCATATTGGATGTTTGCACATTTGCAGATTAATGCACTTTTCTGCATAAGTTGCGTTTTTTGCACATTTTATTTGCACTGTTATGCATTTGCACATAATTTTGAGGATTTATAGGTTATTGGATGCATAGAATAATCTCACATTACCAACCTACCTGGAGTAACAAGTCTATATATAATCAATTGCATTTGTGAAAGGTTATAATAGCGTTATTTGCACATTGAGCATATTTTGCACATTACATGATTGTATATTAGCACCTTCTTGCGTCATTTGCACCTTTCAGCAGTTTTGCACATTTTATGATTGTGATTTCATATTACTGAGGTCACATATAATTTATGTAGTGTAATCGGTGGTAGATTAGTCAAGTACTCTGCTTTTCGATAACGAATGGTGGCAGTTTCAGATCAGCCAAGGTCAGTAACAAGTGGTAGTGACAATATGGATGGCAGCAGGAATGCCAGGAGCAAGATATTGATAGTAGAAGAGCACAGTAATCTGGTAGACAAGAAGTGCAGAGACATGGCATAAATCTGGAGAACCCAGAACATGCATGGTGGGTGCCACTGAGTGGAGGGGAAGATCAGTGAACATCTGTCAGCTTATCTCCATTTCCTGTTAAAACAGTTGTAAAATCTTACATAGAAAATAGTTTAGACTGGTTCTAGGGACAGTTATAGCACGTCCACATCCCCATTGGATATGTAGAGAAAAAAAGATTTGGGAGGTCACCACTCATATGGTGAAGGGACTTTCAAGGATTGTGCAACTGTCACTAAAGTAAGCACACAATTATATCATAAAACATTACGTTTATTACAAAAATTCATAAATAGCATAAAACGATATAACAATATATCAAAATATGTGTGGCCAAAGCCAATCACAATGCTACAATCATTAAAATTGTTACAGATGCTGCTGCATGGAGTAAGTCGAGACATTTTGCAGAACCGTAGGCTGCTTCTTCTGGGCAACTCTACATGCAGCTAGATTGCAAAGAACAACATGACTGCTGAGGTGCAAGAAGCCCAGGTCCCATCCAACTTACCATGACCACTTAGCATACCTTACCCCTTCTTCCCATCCAATAAAAACCACATACAACCATTAACGTTGGAAAGGGCAAGGCCACAGCTTTATTTTAACTCAAACATAACATTAAATATTTAAACCGTGCCAGTCACTCAACTCCAAATGTAAAAGGGAGATGAAGGAGGGGCCTGTCCTTACCATAAGTGCCGGACCGGCTGTCAATCTCCCAATTACCATCAGGGCATAAAAAAGGTTCCATATTTGCTGGCAAGGTCACCAAAACCGCAACACGCTGTGACATACCATCAAAAATAGGGCGGGAGGGTGGGCAGCTCTTCCATGCTTTCGTCCGAAAAGGACCATAATCCCCTGGGGTGACAAACTCCTGAGCTCAGGCCCAACCCTTTGTCCCCCTCTTGTACTAATCCTGAGATAGCCAAATTTACTTTAACTCCTCCCTGGCCATGCCCCCATCAGTCAGGGCTCTCTTTCCCGAGGGGCTCAAGAGGCCTTCATTATAATAGCACATTGTATACATTTGCAATTTTATTTCAATTGTTTCATTATACGGTATCATTTCATTAGTCTTACTGTTCACCAATTTACTTTTCTGTGGCCTGCAGCATCATAGCAGATCTCAAAACGTCATCTAGCAAGTGATCAAATAGTGTCAGTACCACTGATCTGGTCTGATGGACATCGGACCATAACCAAGGAGAGGATAGGGAGGGATCAGACTTCCCCCAGCGAATACCTTCAACACTAATGCCCCGTACACACGGTCGGATTTTCCGATGGAAAATGTCCGATTGGAGCGTGTTGTCGGAAATTCCGACCGTGTGTGGGCTCCATCGGACATTTTCCATCGGATTTTCCGACACACAAAGTTTGAGAGCAGGATATAAAATTTTCCGACAACAAAATCCGTTGTCGGAAATTCCGATCGTGTGTACACAAATCCGACGGACAAAGTGCCACGCATGCTCAGAACAAATAAAGAGATGAAAGCTATTGGCCACTGCCCCGTTTATAGTCCCGACGTACGTGTTTTACATCACCGTGTTTAGAACGATCGGATTTTCCGACAACTTTGTGTGACCGTGTGTATGCAAGACAAGTTTGAGCCAACATCCGTCGGAAAAAATCCTAGGATTTTGTTGTCGGAATGTCCGAACAAAGTCCGACCGTGTGTACGGGGCATAAGGGTGTATACTAGAAAAGACAAAAAATGTCTTTCCATCCATGTTTTCTAATGGTGCGAATCACCTCCAGCAAACATAAGCAAACATAAAAAGCCCTAGCATATTGCATATATTCGCTTAAGAGTCGTAATATTAAAGAAAACACATTTATATTGTTACCTGACATAAATCATATATCAGCCAAAGGCGACCAACCACACACATATGCATACTCCCGCATGGTTGGGAAAACAGAAGGGGGGCATGGAAAGGGTGGTGTGCATCTCCATCGCGGCAACTAACCGCCCCCTACACACATGCCACACACAATACAAATGCACGCATTTTACTGTAGGTGGAGGAGCACACACATGCATAACACACATGTACACGACACACACACATATGATGCCTTTACCCAAACACACACCTTCAAACACTCACACACATACACATATGTACAAGGAAACACACTAGGCACTCCAACTATCCACAGATAGGCCACATAAGTGTCACCTCTAGTATTCTAAAGACAAACAACCAACCAAACTACAAACCTCCCACCTGTGCAACCACATCACTCCACCCCCAGGCACCACTACCAGATATGCCCATGTAAGATGGCTGCATAAAGCCACATGCTTCCATAGCTAAGCCTCACCTCAAGCATCCCAGCAACATGCAAGCATATAGATTGCCATAGATATACATGCGATAAGATCACATCTACATGGGTCACCAGAAGTTTACCTGTATAACAAGTCTGTAATATGTATGCAATTGCCTCAAACCGCAACTTGCGCCTGTCCTGATGTCGACGTCCCTGTCCACCTCCACCATGTCCTTATGTTATGGTCCCGCCGGAAATGACTGAGCCTGATGCGGTAAAATCTTTTTTTTTTTAAATTAAAATAACAAGCATGTTATACTTGCATTCATTGCACAGAGCGGTTTAAAACCTTCTTTTATGGGGTCCCCTGCTGACGGTCTTGGCTCCTCCTCCACGTGATTTCCAGGCTCTGCGCCCATCAGCGAACCTGGGATCAGCATGAAGGGTTCTGCCAGGTAGATGGGAGGGAGATAAGTGAATATCCATTTGCTGATCTCATCTTCCTTTTAATGACATGATTGTGACATGTAAAAGGTCACTAATGGGTCCTGGGGTCGCTTTCCTCAGCCCAGCCAGTATGGCTGGGGAAGAAACCCAATGGAAATCGATCTGCACTTTAGTAGTTTCATTGGAGGGCAAGTGAGACATTAGGGTTATTTTAGACCCTGATGTCTCAGTAAAGAGAACCTGTCACCAAAAATGCATTTCATAGGGGACTTTGTCCCAGTGTGATGAAAAAGAACTTTAGAAAAAAAAGTATAAAAAATGTAAAGGTACGCCTTTAGTGCTTCTGCCCACTCACTTCCACATACCCTGAAAAATGCCATTCCCTCCCTGATGCGTACCTTCGCCATTTTTCCAGGCTTTGTTTGCCCATCAGTGAAACCAAACCTACATGGTGGGTGCCACCAGGTAGAGGGAAAGAAGATCAGCATGTCTGTTTTCTTATCTCTCTTTCCGGTTAAATTGGTTGTAAATTCTTTTTTTTTATTAAAATAACAAACATGTTATACTTACCTTCTCTGTGCAATAATAGTATTGGACAGAGCGGACCTGAACCTCCTCTCCTGGGGTCCCTCGCTGGTGTTCTTGACTTTTCCTCCAGTAGTTTTCTAGGCATCACGCCTATCAGTAATCCAGGTACCAGCATGGTGGGTGCCGCCAGGTAGATGGGAGGGAGATCAGTGAATGTCCATTTATTGATCTCTCCTTCCTGTTAATGACCCTAAAGCGACATGTAAAAGTCACTACTTCCAGATCCTGGTGTCTCTTTCTGCATCCAGTATGGGTGGAAAAGAAACAAATGGAGTGTGATCTGGAGTGCAGGTAAGACATTGGTGCTCTTTTAGACCTCTGCTGTCCTATTAAAGAGAATTGGTCACAAAAAATGAATCACATAGAGGTCCTTTTGCTCCCTCCGTGATGGAAAAGAAAGTTTAGTAAAAAAAGCGTAAATAAAGTTTCACTCAAGCACTTTCGCTGGATTGCTTCCACATGCCCTGGTAGCTGGCGCTCCCTTCGCACATGAGCACTTCCCACTTTTTTCAGGACTGTCAGTGAACCCAGGACTTGTATGGTGGGTGCCACCATGTAGAGGGCAGCGAGATCAGCAAAGGCCTGTTTGCTGATCTCCCTTTCCTGTTAATGACCTGGAATTGACATATAAAATGTCACTTCTAGGTCCTGGTTTCACCTTCCCCAGCAAGTATGGCTGGGGAAGAAATAAGTGCAATCTGCACTCTGTTGGTTTTATTGGAGGGCAGGTGAGACATCAGGGGTACAATTATATTGCACAGACTGGCCCTGAACCTTCTCTTCTGGGATCCCCCGCCAGTGATCTTGGCTCCTGATCTGCTGGATTTCCATGCTTCATGCCCATCCATGAACCCAGGACCAACACGTCCCCCTATCCATCCCACTGTCCCCCTGTCCATCCCACTGTCCCCCTATCCATCCCACTGTCCTACTGTCCCCCTATCCATCTCACTGTCCCCCTATCCATCCCACTGTCCCCCTGCCCACCCCACTGTCCCCCTATCCATCCCACTGTCCACCTATCCATCCCCCTGTCCATCCCACTGTCCCCCTGTCCCCTATCCATCCCACTGTCCCCCTATCCATCCCACTGTCCCCCTATCCATCCCACTGTCCCCCTGTCCCCCTATCCCTCCCACTGTCCCCCTATCCATCCCACTGTCCCCCTATCCATCCCACTGTCCCCCTATCCATCCCACTGTCCCCCTATCCATCCCACTGTCTCCCTATCCATCTCATTGTCCCCCTGTCCCCCTATCCTTCCCACTGTCCTCCTATCCATCCCACTGTCCCCCTATCCATCCCACTGTCCCCCTATCCATTCCACTGTCCCCCTGTCCCTCCCACTGTCCCCCTGTTCATCCCACTGTCCCCCTATCCATCCCACTGTCCCCCTATCCATCCCCCTGTCCCCCTATCCATTCCACTGTCCCCCTATCCATTCCACTGTCCCCCTATCCATCCCACTGTCCCTCTGTCCCTCCTACTGTCCCCCTATCCATCCAACTGTCCACCTATCCATCCCACTGTCCCCCTATCCATCCCACTGTCCCTCTGTCCCCCTATCCATCCCACTGTCCCTCTGTCCCTCCCACTATGCCCCTATCCATCCCACTGTCCCCCTATCCATCCCATTGTCCCCCTGTCCATCCCACTGTCCCCCTATCCATCCCACTGTCCCCCTATCCATCCCACTGTCCCCCTATGCATCCCACTGTCCCCTTATGCATCCCACTGTCCCCCTATCCATCCCACTGTCCCCCTATCCATCCCACTGTCCCCTTATCCATCCCACTGTCCCTCTGTCCCTCCCACTATCCCCCTATCCATCCCACTGTCCTACTGTCCCCCTATCCATCCCCCTGTCCCCTCATCCATCCCACTGTCCCCTATCCATCCCACTCTCCCTCCCACTGTCCCCCTATCCATCCCACTGTCCCCCTATCCATCCCACTGTCCCCCTATCCATCCCACTGCCCCCCTATCCATCCCCCTGTCCCCCTATCCATCCCACTGTCCCCCTGTCCCCCTATCCATTCCACTGTCCCCCTATCCATCCCACTGTCCCTCTGTCCCTCCTACTGTCCCCCTATCCATCCCACTGTCCCCCTATCCATCCCACTGTCCCCCTGTCCCCCTATCCCTCCCACTGTCCCCCTATCCATCCCACTGTCCCCCTGTTCATCCCACTGTCCCCCTATCCATCCCACTGTCCCCCTATCCATCCCACTGTCCCCCTATCCATCCCATTGTCCCCCTGTCCCCCTATCATTCCCACTGTCCTCCTATCCATCCCACTGTCCCCCTATCCATCCCACTGTCCCCCTATCCATTCCACTGTCCCCCTGTCCCTCCCACTGTCCCCCTGTTCATCCCACTGTCCCCCTATCCATCCCACTGTCCCCCTATCCATCCCCCTGTCCCCCTATCCATCCCATTGTCCCCCTGTCCCCCTATCCATTCCACTGTCCCCCTATCCATTCCACTGTCCCCCTATCCATTCCACTGTCCCCCTATCCATCCCACTGTCCCTCTGTCCCTCCTACTGTCCCCCTATCCATCCAACTGTCCACCTATCCATCCCACTGTCCCCCTATCCATCTCACTGTCCCTCTGTCCCCCTATCCATCCCACTGTCCCTCTGTCCCTCCCACTATCCCCCTATCCATCCCACTGTCCCCCTATCCATCCCATTGTCCCCCTGTCCATCCCACTGTCCCCCTATCCATCCCACTGTCCCCCTATCCATCCCACTGTCCCCCTATGCATCCCACTGTCCCCTTATGCATCCCACTGTCCCCCTATCCATCCCACTGTCCCCCTATCCATCCCACTGTCCCCTTATCCATCCCACTGTCCCTCTGTCCCTCCCACTATCCCCCTATCCATCCCACTGTCCTACTGTCCCCCTATCCATCCCCCTGTCCCCTCATCCATCCCACTGTCCCCTATCCATCCCACTCTCCCTCCCACTGTCCCCCTATCCATCCCACTGTCCCCCTATCCATCCCACTGTCCCCCTATCCATCCCACTGCCCCCCTATCCATCCCCCTGTCCCCCTATCCATCCCACTGTCCCCCTGTCCCCCTATCCATTCCACTGTCCCCCTATCCATCCCACTGTCCCTCTGTCCCTCCTACTGTCCCCCTATCCATCCCACTGTCCCCCTATCCATCCCACTGTCCCTCTGTCCCTCCCACTATCCACCTATCCATCGCACTGTCCCCTTTTCTATCCCACTGTCCCCCTATCCCTCCCACTGTCCCCCTGTCCATCCCACTGTCCCCCTATCCATCCCACTGTCCCCCTATCCATCCCACTGCCCCCCTATCCATCCCACGGTCCTACTGCCCCCCTATCCATCCCACTGTCCCCCTATCCATCCCACTGTCCCCCTATCCATCCCAATGTCCCCCTGTCCCTCCCACTGTCCCCCTGTCCCTCCCACTGTCGCCCTGTTCATCCCACTGTCCCCCTATCCATCCGTCTGTCCATCCCTCTGTCCCCCTGTCCATCCCACTGTCCCCCTATCCATCCCACTGTCCCCCTGTCCATCCCTCTGTCCACCTGTCCATCCCACTGTCCCCCTGACCATCCCACTGTCCCCCTATCCATCCCACTGTCCCCCTATCCATCCCCCTGTCCTCTCATCTATCCCACTGTCCCACTGTCCCCCTATCCATCCCACTGTCCCTCTGTCCTTCCCACTGTCCCCCTATCCATCCCACTGTCCCCCTATCCACCCCCCTGTCCCCCTATCCATCCCACTGTCCCCCTGTCCCCTTACCCATCCCACTGTCCCCCTAACCATCCCACAGTCCCTCTGTCCCTCCTACTGTCCCACTATCCATCCCACTGTCCCCCTATCCATCCCACTGTCCCCCTATCCATCCCACTGCCCCCCTATCCCTCCCACTGTCCCCCTATCCATTCCACTGTCCAGCTATGCATCCCACTGTCCCCCTATGCATCCCACTGTCCCCCTATCCATCCCACTGTCCTACTGTCCCCCTATCCACCCCCCCGTCCCCTCATCCATCCCACTGTCCCTCTGTCCCTCCCACTGTCCCCCTATCCATCCCACTGTCCCCGTATCCATCCCACTGCCCCCTATCTATCACCCTGTCCCCCTATCCATCCCACTGTCCCCCTATCCATTCCACTGTCCCCCTATCCATCCCACTGTCCCTCTGTACCTCCTACTGTCCCCCTATCCATCCCACTGTCCCCCTATCCATCCCACTGTCCCTCTGTCCCTCCCACTATCCCCCTATCCATCCCACTGTCCCCCTATCCATCCCACTGTCCCCCTATGCCTCCCACTGTCCCCCTGTCCATCCCACTGTCCCCCCCATCCCACTGTCCCCCTGTCCATCCCACTGTCCCCCTGTCCATCCCACTGTCCCCCTGTCCATCCCATTGTCCCCCTGTCCATCCCATTGTCCCCCTGTCCATCCCACTATCCCCCTGTCCCTCCCACTGTCCCCCTGTCCATGCCACTGTCCCCCTGTCCCCTGTCCATCCCACTGTCCCCCTATAAATCCCACTGTCCCTCTATCCATCCCACTGTCCCCCTGTCCATCCCACTGTCCCCCTGTCCCTCCCACTGTCCCCCTGTCCCTCCCACTGTCCCCCTATCCATCCCACTGTCCCCCTATCCCCCTATCCATCCCACTGTCCGCCTATCCATCCCACTGTCCCCCTATCCATCCCACTGTCCCTCCCACTGTCCCCCTGTCCATCCCACTGTCCCCCTATCCATCCCACTGTCCCCCTATCCATCCCACTGTCCCCCTATGCATCCCACTGTCCCCCTATCCATCCCACTGTCCCCCTATCAATCCCACTGCCCCCCTATCCATCCCACTGTCCCCATATCCATCCCACTGTCTCCCTATCCATCCCACTGTCCTACTGTCCCCCTGTCCCTCCCACTGTCCCCCTGTCCATGCCACTGTCCCCCTGTCCATCCCACTGTCCCCCTATAAATCCCACTGTCCCTCTATCCATCCCACTGTCCCCCTGTCCATCCCACTGTCCCCCTGTCCCTCCCACTGTCCCCCTGTCCCTCCCACTGTCCCCCTATCCATCCCACTGTCCCCCTATCCCCCTATCCATCCCACTGTCCGCCTATCCATCCCACTGTCCCCCTATCCATCCCACTGTCCCTCCCACTGTCCCCCTGTCCATCCCACTGTCCCCCTATCCATCCCACTGTCCCCCTATGCATCCCACTGTCCCCCTATCCATCCCACTGTCCCCCTATCAATCGCACTGCCCCCTATCCATCCCACTGTCCCCATATCCATCCCACTGTCTCCCTATCCATCCCACAGTCCTACTGTCCCCCTATCCATCCTACCGTCCCCCTGTCCATCCCACTGTCCCCCTGTCCATCCCACTGTCCCCCTGTCCCCTGTCCATCCCACTGTCCCCCTGTCCATCCCATTGTCCCCCTGTCTATCCCATTGTCCCCCTGTCCCCTTGTCTCTCCCACTGTCCCCTTGTCCCTCCCACTGTCCCCCTGTCCATCCCACTGTCCCCCTGTCCCCTGTCCATCGCACTGTCCCCCTATCCATTATACTGTCCCCCTATCCATCCCACTGTCCCCCTATCCCTCCCACTGTCCCCCTGTCCATCCCACTGTCCCCCTATCACTCCCACTGTCCCCCTGTCCATCCCACTGTCCCCCTGTCCATCCCACTGTCCCCTGTCTATCCCACTGTCCCCTTGTCCATCACACGGTCCCCCTGTCCATCCCACTGTCCCCTTATCCATCCCACTGTCCCCCTGTCCATCCCACTGTCCCCCTATCCATCCCCCTGTCCCCCTATCCATCCCACTGTCCCCCTATCCATCCCACTGTCCCCCTGTCCCCCTATCCCTCCCACTGTCCCCCTATCCATCCCACTGTCCCCCTGTTCATCCCACTGTCCCCCTATCCATCCCACTGTCCCCCTATCCATCCCATTGTCCCCCTGTCCCCCTATCCATCCCACTGTCCTCCTATCCATCCCACTGTCCCCCTATCCATCCCACTGTCCCCCTATCCATTCCACTGTCCCCCTGTCCCTCCCACTGTCCCCCTATTCATCCCACTGTCCCCCTATTCATCCCACTGTCCCCCTATCCATCCCACTGTCCCCCTATCCATCCCCCTGTCCCCCTATCCATCCCACTGTCCCCCTATCCCCCTATCCATTCCACTGTCCCCCTATCCATTCCACTGTCCCCCTATCCATCCCACTGTCCCTCTGTCCCTCCTACTGTCCCCCTATCCATCCCACTGTCCACCTATCCATCCCACTGTCCCCCTATCCATCCCACTGTCCCCCTATCTATTCCACTGTCCCCCTATCCATCCCACTGTCCTACTGTCCCCCTATCCATCCCACTGTCCCCCTATCCATCCCATTGTCCCCCTGTCCCCCTATCCATCCCACTGTCCCCCTATCCATCCCACTGTCCCCCTATCCATCCCACTGTCCCTCCTACTGTCCCCCTATCCATCCCACTGCCCCCCTATCCATCCCACTGTCCCCCTATCCATCCCACTGTCCCCCTGTCCCTCCCACTGTCCCGCTGTTCATCCCACTGTCCCCCTATCCATCCCACTGTCCCTCCCACTATCCCCATATCCATCCCACTGTCCCCCTGTCCATCCCACTGTCCCCCTATCCTGCCCACTGTCCCCCTGTCCATCCTACTGTCCGCCTATCCATCCCACTGTCCCCCTATCCATCCCACTGTCCCCCTATGCATCCCACTGTCCCCCTATGCATCCCACTGTCCCCCTATCCATCCCACTGTCCCCCTGTCCATCCCATTGTCCCCCTGTCCATCCCACTGTCCCCCTGTACCTCCCACTGTCCCCCTGTCCATGCCACTGTCCCCCTGTCCCCTGTCCATCCCACTGTCCCCCTATCTATCCCACTGTCCCTCCATCCATCCCACTGTCCCCCTATCCATCCCACTGTCCCCCTGTCCATCCCACTGTCCCCCTGTCCCTCACACTGTCCCCCTGTCCCTCCCACTGTCCCCCTGTCCCTCCCACTGTCCCCCTATCCATCCCACTGTCCCCCTATCTGTCCCCCTGTCCATCCCACTGTCCCCCTGTCCATCCCACTGTCCCCCTAATCATCCCACTGTCCCCCTATGCATCCCACTGTCCCCCTATCCATCCCACTGTCCTACTGTCCCCCTATCCATCCTACTGTCCCCCTGTCCATCCCACTGTTCCCCTGTCCATCCCACTGTCCCCCTGTCCATCCCACTGTCACCCTGTCCCCTGTCCATCCCACTGTCCCCCTGTCCATCCCATTGTTCCCCTGTCCATCCCATTGCCCCCCTGTCCCTCCCACTGTCCCCCTGTCCTTCCCACTGTCCCCCTGACCCCTGTCCATCCCACTGTCCCCCTGTCCCCTGTCCATCCCACTGTCCCCCTATCCATCCTACTGTCCCCCTATCCATCCCACTATCCCCCTATCCCTCCCACTGTCCCCCTATCCATCCCACTGTCCCCCTTTCCATCCCACTGTCCCCCTATACATCCCTCTGTCCATCCCTCTGTCCCCCTGTCCATCCCACTGTCCCCCTGTCCATCCCACTGTCCCCCTTATTCATCCCACTGTCCCCCTGTCCATCCCACTGTCCCCCTATCCCTCCCACTGTCCCCCTATCCCTCCCACTGTCCCCCTATCCCTCCCACTGTCCCCCTGTCCATCCCACTGTCCCCCTATCCCTCCCACTGTCCCCCTATCCATCCCATTGTCCCCCTGTCCCCCTATCCATCCCACTGTCCCCCTATCCATCCCACTGTCCCCCTATCCATCCCACTGTCCCTCCTACTGTCCCCCTATCCATCCCACTGCCCCCCTATCCATCCCACTGTCTCCCTATCCATCCCACTGTCCCCCTGTCCCTCCCACTGTGCCGCTGTTCATCCCACTGTCCCCCTATCCATCCCACTGTCCCTCTGTCCCTCCCACTATCCCCCTATCCATCCCACTGTCCCCCTGTCCATTCCACTGTCCCCCTATCCATCCCACTGTCCCCCTATCCATCCCACTGTCACTCTGTCCCTCCCACTATCCCCCTATCCATCCCACTGTCCCTCCTACTGTCCCCCTATCCATCCCACTGTCCCCCTATCCATCCCACTGTCACTCTATCCCTCCCACTATCCCCCTATCCATCCCACTGTCCCCCTGTCCATTCCACTGTCCCCCTATCCATCCCACTGCCCCTGCTACTGTCCCCCTATCCATCCCACTGTCCCCCTATCCATCCCACTGTCACTCTGTCCCTCCCACTATCCCCCTATCCATCCCACTGCCCCTCCTACTGTCCCCCTAACCATCCCACTGTCCCCCTATCCATCCCACTGTCACTCTGTCCCTCCCACTATCCCCCTATCCATCCCACTGTCCCCCTGTCCATTCCACTGTCCCCCTATCCATCCTACTGTCCCACTGTCCCCCTATCCATCCCACTGTCCCCCTATCCATCCCACTTTCCCCCTATCCATCCCACTGTCCCCCTATCCATCCAACTGTCCCCCTATCCATCCCACTGTCCCCCTATCCATCCCACTGCCCCTCCTACTGTCCCCCTATCCATCCCACTGTCTCCCTATCCATCCCACTGTCACTCTGTCCCTCCCACTATCCCCCTATCCATCCCACTGTCCCCCTATCCATCCCACTGCCCCTCCTACTGTCCCCCTATCCATCCCACTGTCCCCCTATCCATCCCACTGTCACTCTGTCCCTCCCACTATCCCCCTATCCATCCCACTGTCCCCCTGTCCATTCCACTGTCCCCCTATCCAACCCACTGTCCCCCTGTCCATCCTACTGTCCCCCTATCCATCCCACTGTCCCCCTATCCATCCCACTGTCCCCCTATGCATCCCACTGTCCCCCTATGCATCCCACTGTCCCCCTATCCATCCCACTGTCCCCCTGTCCATCCCATTGTCCCCCTGTCCATCCCACTGTCCCCCTGTACCTCCCACTGTCCCCCTGTCCATGCCACTGTCCCCCTGTCCCCTGTCCATCCCACTGTCCCCCTATCTATCCCACTGTCCCTCCATCCATCCCACTGTCCCCCTATCCATCCCACTGTCCCCCTGTCCATCCCACTGTCCCCCTGTCCCTCACACTGTCCCCCTGTCCCTCCCACTGTCCCCCTATCCATCCCACTGTCCCCGTCCCCCTATCCATCCCACTGTCCCCCTATCTGTCCCCCTGTCCATCCCACTGTCCCCCTGTCCATCCCACTGTCCCCCTAATCATCACACTGTCCCCCTATCCATCCCACTGTCCCCCTATCCATCCTACTGTCCCCCCTATCCATCCCACTGTCCCCCTATCTATTCCACTGTCCCCCTATCCATCCCACTGTCCTACTGTCCCCCTATCCATCCCACTGTCCCCCTATCCATCCCATTGTCCCCCTGTCCCCCTATCCATCCCACTGTCCCCCTATCCATCCCACTGTCCCCCTATCCATCCCACTGTCCGCCTATCCATCCCACTGCCCCTCCTACTGTCCCCCTATCCATCCCTCTGCCCCCCTATCCATCCCACTGTCCTTCTATCCATCCCACTGTCCCCCTGTCCCCCTCTCCATCCCACTGTCCCCCTATCCATCCCACTGTCCCACTGTCCCCCTATCTATCCCACTGTCCCCCTATCCATCCCACTGTCCCCCTATCCATCCAACTGTCCCCCTATCCATCCCACTGTCCTACTGTCCCCCTATCCATCCAACTGTCCCTTTATCCATCCCACTGCCCCCCTATCCATCCCACTGTCCTACTGTCCCCCTATCCATCCAACTGTCCCTCTATCCATCCCACTGTCCCCCTATCCATCCCACTGTCCCCCTGTCCCCCTATCCATCCCACTGTCACTCCCACTGTCCCTCTGTCCCTCCTACTGTCCCCTTATCCATCCCACTGTCCCCCTATCCATCCTACTGTCCCCCCTATCCATCCCACTGTCCCCCTATCTATTCCACTGTCCCCCTATCCATCCCACTGTCCTACTGTCCCCCTATCCATCCCACTGTCCCCCTATCCATCCCATTGTCCCCCTGTCCCCCTATCCATCCCACTGTCCCCCTATCCATCCCACTGTCCCCCTATCCATCCCACTGTCCCTCCTACTGTCCCCCTATCCATCCCACTGCCCCCCTATCCATCCCACTGTCCCCCTATCCATCCCACTGTCCCCCTGTCCCTCCCACTGTCCCGCTGTTCATCCCACTGTCCCCCTATCCATCCCACTGTCCCTCCCACTATCCCCATATCCATCCCACTGTCCCCCTGTCCATCCCACTGTCCCCCTATCCTGCCCACTGTCCCCCTGTCCATCCTACTGTCCGCCTATCCATCCCACTGTCCCCCTATCCATCCCACTGTCCCCCTATCCATCCCACTGTCACTCTGTCCCTCCCACTATCCCCCTATCCATCCCACTGTCCCCCTGTCCATTCCACTGTCCCCCTATCCAACCCACTGTCCCCCTGTCCATCCTACTGTCCCCCTATCCATCCCACTGTCCCCCTATCCATCCCACTGTCCCCCTATGCATCCTACTGTCCCCCTATGCATCCCACTGTCCCCCTATCCATCCCACTGTCCCCCTGCCCATCCCATTGTCCCCCTGTCCATCCCACTGTCCCCCTGTACCTCCCACTGTCCCCCTGTCCATGCCACTGTCCCCCTGTCCCCTGTCCATCCCACTGTCCCCTTATCTATCCCACTGTCCCTCCATCCATCCCACTGTCCCCCTATCCATCCCACTGTCCCCCTGTCCATCCCACTGTCCCCCTGTCCCTCACACTGTCCCCCTGTCCCTCCCACTGTCCCCTTATCCATCCCACTGTCCCCGTCCCCCTATCCATCCCACTGTCCCCCTATCTGTCCCCCTGTCCATCCCACTGTCCCCCTGTCCATCCCACTGTCCCCCTAATCATCCCACTGTCCCCCTATCCATCCCACTGTCCCCCTATCCATCCTACTGTCCCCCCTATCCATCCCACTGTCCCCCTATCTATTCCACTGTCCCCCTATCCATCCCACTGTCCTACTGTCCCACTATCCATCCCACTGTCCCCCTATCCATCCCATTGTCCCCCTGTCCCCCTATCCATCCCACTGTCCCCCTATCCATCCCACTGTCCCCCTATCCATCCCACTGTCCGCCTATCCATCCCACTGCCCCTCCTACTGTCCCCCTATCCATCCCTCTGCCCCCCTATCCATCCCACTGTCCCTCTATCCATCCCACTGTCCCCCTGTCCCCCTATCCATCCCACTGTCCCCCTATCCATCCCACTGTCCCACTGTCCCCCTATCCATCCCACTGTCCCCCTATCCATCCCACTGTCCCCCTATCCATCCAACTGTCCCCCTATCCATCCCACTGTCCTACTGTCCCCCTATCCATCCAACTGTCCCTCTATCCATCCCACTGTCCCCCTATCCATCCCACTGTCCTACTGTCCCCCTATCCATCCAACTGTCCCTCTATCCATCCCACTGTCCCCCTATCCATCCCACTGTCCCCCTGTCCCCCTATCCATCCCACTGTCACTCCCACTGTCCCTCTGTCCCTCCTACTGTCCCCTTATCCATCCCACTGTCCCCCTATCCATCCTACTGTCCCCCCTATCCATCCCAATGTCCCCCTATCTATTCCACTGTCCCCCTATCCATCCCACTGTCCTACTGTCCCCCTATCCATCCCACTGTCCCCCTATCCATCCCATTGTCCCCCTGTCCCCCTATCCATCCCACTGTCCCCCTATCCATCCCACTGTCCCCCTATCCATCCCACTGTCCCTCCTACTGTCCCCCTATCCATCCCACTGCCCCCCTATCCATCCCACTGTCCCCCTATCCATCCCACTGTCCCCCTGTCCCTCCCACTGTCCCGCTGTTCATCCCACTGTCCCCCTATCCATCCCACTGTCCCTCCCACTATCCCCATATCCATCCCACTGTCCCCCTGTCCATCCCACTGTCCCCCTATCCTGCCCACTGTCCCCCTGTCCATCCTACTGTCCGCCTATCCATCCCACTGTCCCCCTATCCATCCCACTGTCCCCCTATGCATCCCACTGTCCCCCTATGCATCCCACTGTCCCCCTATCCATCCCACTGTCCCCCTGTCCATCCCATTGTCCCCCTGTCCATCCCACTGTCCCCCTGTACCTCCCACTGTCCCCCTGTCCATGCCACTGTCCCCCTGTCCCCTGTCCATCCCACTGTCCCCCTATCTATCCCACTGTCCCTCCATCCATCCCACTGTCCCCCTATCCATCCCACTGTCCCACTGTCCCCCTGTCCCTCACACTGTCTCCCTGTCCCTCCCACTGTCCCCCTATCCATCCCACTGTCCCCCTACCTGTCCCCCTGTCCATCCCACTGTCCCCCTGTCCATCCCACTGTCCCCCTAATCATCCCACTGTCCCCCTATGCATCCCACTGTCCCCCTATCCATCCCACTGTCCTACTGTCCCCCTATCCATCCTACTGTCCCCCTGTCCATCCCACTGTTCCCCTGTCCATCCCACTGTCCCCCTGTCCATCCCACTGTCACCCTGTCCCCTGTCCATCCCACTGTCCCCCTGTCCATCCCATTGTTCCCCTGTCCATCCCATTGCCCCCCTGTCCCTCCCACTGTCCCCCTGTCCATCCCACTGTCCCCCTGTCCCCTGTCCATCCCACTGTCCCCCTGTCCCCTGTCCATCCCACTGTCCCCCTATCCATCCTACTGTCCCCCTATCCATCCCACTATCCCCCTATCCCTCCCACTGTCCCCCTATCCATCCCACTGTCCCCCTTTCCATCCCACTGTCCCCCTATACATCCCTCTGTCCATCCCTCTGTCCCCCTGTCCATCCCACTGTCCCCCTGTCCATCCCACTGTCCCCCTTATTCATCCCACTGTCCCCCTGTCCATCCCACTGTCCCCCTATCCCTCCCACTGTCCCCCTATCCCTCCCACTGTCCCCCTATCCCTCCCACTGTCCCCCTGTCCATCCCACTGTCCCCCTATCCCTCCCACTGTCCCCCTATCCATCCCATTGTCCCCCTGTCCCCCTATCCATCCCACTGTCCCCCTATCCATCCCACTGTCCCCCTATCCATCCCACTGTCCCTCCTACTGTCCCCCTATCCATCCCACTGCCCCCCTATCCATCCCACTGTCTCCCTATCCATCCCACTGTCCCCCTGTCCCTCCCACTGTGCCGCTGTTCATCCCACTGTCCCCCTATCCATCCCACTGTCCCTCTGTCCCTCCCACTATCCCCCTATCCATCCCACTGTCCCCCTGTCCATTCCACTGTCCCCCTATCCATCCCACTGTCCCCCTATCCATCCCACTGTCCCCCTATCCATCCCACTGTCACTCTGTCCCTCCCACTATCCCCCTATCCATCTCACTGCCCCTGCTACTGTCCCCCTATCCATCCCACTGTCCCCCTATCCATCCCACTGTCACTCTGTCCCTCCCACTATCCCCCTATCCATCCCACTGCCCCTCCTACTGTCCCCCTAACCATCCCACTGTCCCCCTATCCATCCCACTGTCACTCTGTCCCTCCCACTATCCCCCTATCCATCCCACTGTCCCCCTGTCCATTCCACTGTCCCCCTATCCATCCTACTGTCCCACTGTCCCCCTATCCATCCCACTGTCCCCCTATCCATCCCACTTTCCCCCTATCCATCCCACTGTCCCCCTATCCATCCAACTGTCCCCCTATCCATCCCACTGTCCCCCTATCCATCCCACTGCCCCTCCTACTGTCCCCCTATCCATCCCACTGTCTCCCTATCCATCCCACTGTCACTCTGTCCCTCCCACTATCCCCCTATCCATCCCACTGTCCCCCTATCCATCCCACTGCCCCTCCTACTGTCCCCCTATCCATCCCACTGTCCCCCTATCCATCCCACTGTCACTCTGTCCCTCCCACTATCCCCCTATCCATCCCACTGTCCCCCTGTCCATTCCACTGTCCCCCTATCCAACCCACTGTCCCCCTGTCCATCCTACTGTCCCCCTATCCATCCCACTGTCCCCCTATCCATCCCACTGTCCCCCTATGCATCCCACTGTCCCCCTATGCATCCCACTGTCCCCCTATCCATCCCACTGTCCCCCTGTCCATCCCATTGTCCCCCTGTCCATCCCACTGTCCCCCTGTACCTCCCACTGTCCCCCTGTCCCCTGTCCATCCCACTGTCCCCCTATCTATCCCACTGTCCCTCCATCCATCCCACTGTCCCCCTATCCATCCCACTGTCCCCCTGTCCATCCCACTGTCCCCCTGTCCATCCCACTGTCCCCCTGTCCCTCACACTGTCCCCCTGTCCCTCCCACTGTCCCCCTATCCATCCCACTGTCCCCGTCCCCCTATCCATCCCACTGTCCCCCTATCTGTCCCCCTGTCCATCCCACTGTCCCCCTGTCCATCCCACTGTCCCCCTAATCATCACACTGTCCCCCTATCCATCCCACTGTCCCCCTATCCATCCTACTGTCCCCCCTATCCATCCCACTGTCCCCCTATCTATTCCACTGTCCCCCTATCCATCCCACTGTCCTACTGTCCCCCTATCCATCCCACTGTCCCCCTATCCATCCCACTGTCCCCCTATCCATCCCATTGTCCCCCTGTCCCCCTATCCATCCCACTGTCCCCCTATCCATCCCACTGTCCCCCTATCCATCCCACTGCCCCTCCTACTGTCCCCCTATCCATCCCTCTGCCCCTCTATCCATCCCACTGTCCTTCTATCCATCCCACTGTCCCCCTGTCCCCCTCTCCATCCCACTGTCCCCCTATCCATTCCACTGTCCCACTGTCCCCCTATCTATCCCACTGTCCCCCTATCCATCCCACTGTCCCCCTATCCATCCAACTGTCCCCCTATCCATCCCACTGTCCTACTGTCCCCCTATCCATCCAACTGTCCCTTTATCCATCCCACTGTCCCCCTATCCATCCCACTGTCCTACTGTCCCCCTATCCATCCAACTGTCCCTCTATCCATCCCACTGTCCCCCTATCCATCCCACTGTCCCCCTGTCCCCCTATCCATCCCACTGTCACTCCCACTGTCCCTCTGTCCCTCCTACTGTCCCCTTATCCATCCCACTGTCCCCCTATCCATCCTACTGTCCCCCCTATCCATCCCACTGTCCCCCCTATCTATTCCACTGTCCCCCTATCCATCCCACTGTCCTACTGTCCCCCTATCCATCCCACTGTCCCCCTATCCATCCCATTGTCCCCCTGTCCCCCTATCCATCCCACTGTCCCCCTATCCATCCCACTGTCCCCCTATCCATCCCACTGTCCCTCCTACTGTCCCCCTATCCATCCCACTGCCCCCCTATCCATCCCACTGTCCCCCTATCCATCCCACTGTCCCCCTGTCCCTCCCACTGTCCCGCTGTTCATCCCACTGTCCCCCTATCCATCCCACTGTCCCTCCCACTATCCCCATATCCATCCCACTGTCCCCCTGTCCATCCCACTGTCCCCCTATCCTGCCCACTGTCCCCCTGTCCATCCTACTGTCCGCCTATCCATCCCACTGTCCCCCTATCCATCCCACTGTCCCCCTATCCATCCCACTGTCACTCTGTCCCTCCCACTATCCCCCTATCCATCCCACTGTCCCCCTGTCCATTCCACTGTCCCCCTATCCAACCCACTGTCCCCCTGTCCATCCTACTGTCCCCCTATCCATCCCACTGTCCCCCTATCCATCCCACTGTCCCCCTATGCATCCTACTGTCCCCCTATGCATCCCACTGTCCCCCTATCCATCCCACTGTCCCCCTGCCCATCCCATTGTCCCCCTGTCCATCCCACTGTCCCCCTGTACCTCCCACTGTCCCCCTGTCCATGCCACTGTCCCCCTGTCCCCTGTCCATCCCACTGTCCCCTTATCTATCCCACTGTCCCTCCATCCATCCCACTGTCCCCCTATCCATCCCACTGTCCCCCTGTCCATCCCACTGTCCCCCTGTCCCTCACACTGTCCCCCTGTCCCTCCCACTGTCCCCCTATCCATCCCACTGTCCCCGTCCCCCTATCCATCCCACTGTCCCCCTATCTGTCCCCCTGTCCATCCCACTGTCCCCCTGTCCATCCCACTGTCCCCCTAATCATCCCACTGTCCCCCTATCCATCCCACTGTCCCCCTATCCATCCTACTGTCCCCCCTATCCATCCCACTGTCCCCCTATCTATTCCACTGTCCCCCTATCCATCCCACTGTCCTACTGTCCCACTATCCATCCCACTGTCCCCCTATCCATCCCATTGTCCCCCTGTCCCCCTATCCATCCCACTGTCCCCCTATCCATCCCACTGTCCCCCTATCCATCCCACTGTCCGCCTATCCATCCCACTGCCCCTCCTACTGTCCCCCTATCCATCCCTCTGCCCCCCTATCCATCCCACTGTCCCTCTATCCATCCCACTGTCCCCCTGTCCCCCTATCCATCCCACTGTCCCCCTATCCATCCCACTGTCCCACTGTCCCCCTATCCATCCCACTGTCCCCCTATCCATCCCACTGTCCCCCTATCCATCCAACTGTCCCCCTATCCATCCCACTGTCCTACTGTCCCCCTATCCATCCAACTGTCCCTCTATCCATCCCACTGTCCCCCTATCCATCCCACTGTCCTACTGTCCCCCTATCCATCCAACTGTCCCTCTATCCATCCCACTGTTCCCCTATCCATCCCACTGTCCCCCTGTCCCCCTATCCATCCCACTGTCACTCCCACTGTCCCTCTGTCCCTCCTACTGTCCCCTTATCCATCCCACTGTCCCCCTATCCATCCTACTGTCCCCCCTATCCATCCCACTGTCCCCCTATCTATTCCACTGTCCCCCTATCCATCCCACTGTCCTACTGTCCCCCTATCCATCCCACTGTCCCCCTATCCATCCCATTGTCCCCCTGTCCCCCTATCCATCCCACTGTCCCCCTATCCATCCCACTGTCCCCCTATCCATCCCACTGTCCCTCCTACTGTCCCCCTATCCATCCCACTGCCCCCCTATCCATCCCACTGTCCCCCTATCCATCCCACTGTCCCCCTGTCCCTCCCACTGTCCCGCTGTTCATCCCACTGTCCCCCTATCCATCCCACTGTCCCTCCCACTATCCCCATATCCATCCCACTGTCCCCCTGTCCATCCCACTGTCCCCCTATCCTGCCCACTGTCCCCCTGTCCATCCTACTGTCCCCCTATCCATCCCACTGTCCCCCTATCCATCCCACTGTCCCCCTATGCATCCCACTGTCCCCCTATGCATCCCACTGTCCCCCTATCCATCCCACTGTCCCCCTGTCCATCCCATTGTCCCCCTGTCCACCCTACTGTCCCCCTGTACCTCCCACTGTCCCCCTGTCCATGCCACTGTCCCCCTGTCCCCTGTCCATCCCACTGTCCCCCTATCTATCCCACTGTCCCTCCATCCATCCCACTGTCCCCCTATCCATCCCACTGTCCCCCTGTCCATCCCACTGTCCCCCTGTCCCTCACACTGTCCCCCTGTCCCTCCCACTGTCCCCCTATCCATCCCACTGTCCCCCTATCTGTCCCCCTGTCCATCCCACTGTCCCCCTGTCCATCCCACTGTCCCCCTAATCATCCCACTGTCCTCCTATGCATCCCACTGTCCCCCTATCCATCCCACTGTCCTACTGTCCCCCTATCCATCCTACTGTCCCCCTGTCCATCCCACTGTCCCCCTGTCCATCCCACTGTCCCCCTGTCCATCCCACTGTCACCCTGTCCCCTGTCCATCCCACTGTCCCCCTGTCCATCCCACTGTCCCCCTGTCCATCCCATTGTTCCCCTGTCCATCCCATTGCCCCCCTGTCCCTCCCACTGTCCCCCTGTCCATCCCACTGTCCCCCTGTCCCCTGTCCATCCCACTGTCCCCCTGTCCCCTGTCCATCCCACTGTCCCCCTATCCATACTACTGTCCCCCTATCCATCCCACTATCCCCCTATCCCTCCCACTGTCCCCCTATCCATCCCACTGTCCCCCTTTCCATCCCACTGTCCCCCTATACATCCCTCTGTCCATCCCTCTGTCCCCCTGTCCATCCCACTGTCCCCCTGTCCATCCCACTGTCCCCCTTATTCATCCCACTGTCCCCCTGTCCATCCCACTGTCCCCCTATCCCTCCCACTGTCCCCCTATCCCTCCCACTGTCCCCCTAGCCATCCCACTGTCCCCCTATCCATCCCACTGTCCCCCTATCCACCCCACTGTCCCCCTGTCCATCTCACTGTCCCCCTATCCATCCCACTGTCACCGTATCCATCCCCCTGTCCCCCTATTCATCCCACTGTCCCCCTATCCATCCCGCTGTCCCACTGTCCCCCTATCCATCCCACTGTCCCCCTATCCATCCCACTGTCCCCCTATCCATCCCACTGTCCCCCTATCCATCCCACTGTCTCCCTATCCATCCCACTGTCCTACTGTCCCCCTATCCATCCAACTGTCCCTCTATCCATCCCACTGTCCCCCTATCCATCCCACTGTACCCCTGTCCCCCTATCCATCCCACTGTCACTCCCACTGTCCCCCTATCCATCCCACTGTCCCCCTGTCCATCCCACTTTCCCCCTATCCAGCCCACTGTCCTACTGTCCCCCTATCCATCCCACTGTCCCCCTATCCATCCCATTGTCCCCCTGTCCCCCTATCCATCCCACTGTCCCCCTATCCATCCCATTGTCCCCTGTCCCTCCCACTGTCCCCCTGTCCCTCCCACTGTCCCGCTGTTCATCCCACTGTCCCCCTATCCATCCCACTGTCCATCCCTCTGTCCATCCCTCTGTCCCCCTGTCCATCCCACTGTCCCCCTGTCCATCCCACTGTCCCCCTATCCATCCCACTGTCCCCCTATCCATCCCACTGTCCCCCTGTCCCCCTATCCATCCCACTATCCCACTGTCCCCCTATCCATCCCACTGTCCACCTATCCATCCCACTGTCCTACTGTCCCCCTATCCATCCAACTGTCCCTCTATCCAACCCACTGTCCCCCTATCCATCCCACTGTCCCCCTGTCCCCCTATCCATCCCACTGTCACTCCCACTGTCCCCCTATCCAGCCCACTGTCCTACTGTCCCCCTATCCATCCCACTTAACCCCTATCCATCCCATTGTCCCCCTGTCCCCCTATCCATCCCACTGTCCCCCTATCCATCCCACTGTCCCCTGTCCCTCCCACTGTCCCCCTGTCCATCCCACTGTCCCCCTATCCATCCCACTGTCCCCCTATCCATCCCACTGTCCCCCTGTCCCCCTATCCATCCCACTATCCCACTGTCCCCCTATCCATCCCACTGTCCCCCTATCCATCCCACTGTCCCCCTGTACCCCTATCCATCCCACTGTCCCCCTGTCCCCCCATCCATCCCACTGTCCCCCTATCCATCCCACTGTCCCCCTATCCATCCCACTGTCCCCCTTTCCTCCCACTGTCCTCCTATCCCTCCCACTGTCCCCCTGTCTATCCCACTGTCCCCCTGTCCATCCCACTGTCCCCCTGTCCATCCCACTGTCCCCCTGTCCATCCCACTGTCCCCCCAGCCATCCCCCTGTCCCCCTATATATCCCACTGTCCCCCTATCCATCCCACTGTCCCTCTATCCATCCCACTGTCCCCATATCTATCCCACTGTCCCTCTTTCCATCCCACTGTCCCCTTGTCCATCCCACTGTCCCCCTGTCCATCCCACTGTCCCCCTGTCCATCCCACTGTCCCCCTGTCCATCCCACCGTCCCCCTGTCCATCCCACTATCCCCCTGTCCATCCCACTGTTCCCTTATCCATCCCACTGTCCCCCTATTTATCGCATCGTCCCCTTATTTATCCCACCATCCCCCTATTCATCCCACCTTCCCCCTATCCATCCCACTGTCCCCCTGTCCCCCTATCCATCCCACTGTCCCTCTATCAGTCCCCCTGTCCATCCCACTGTCCCCTCGTCCCCCTATCCATCCCACTATCTCAATGTCCCCCTATCCATCCCACTGTCCCCATTTCCATCCCACTTTCCCCCTATTCATCCCACTGTCCCCCTATCAGTCCCACTGTCCCCCTGTCCCCCTATCTGTCCCCCTGTCCCCCTATCCATCCCACTGTCCCCCTATCCATCCCACTGTCCCCCTGTCCCTCCCACTGTCCCCCTGTCCCTCCCACTGTCCTCCTGTCCATCCCAATGTCCTTCTATCCATCCCACTGTCCCCCTATCCATCCCACTGTCCCTCTATCCCTCCCACTGTCCCCCTATCCCTCCCACTGTCCCCCTATCCATCCCACTGTACCCCTGTCAATCCCCCTGTCCATCCCACTGTCCATCCCACTGTCCCCCTATCCATCCCCCTGTCCCCCTGTCCATCTCACTGTCCCCCTGACCGTTCAACTGTCCCTCTGTCCATCCCACTGTCCCCCTATCCCTCCCACTGTCCCCCTATCCCTCCCACTGTCCCCCTGTCCTTCCCACTGTCCCCCTATCCATCCCACTGTCCTTCTATCCATCCCACTGTCCCTCTGTCCCTCCCACTGTCCCCCTATCCATCCCACTGTCCCCCTATCCATTCCCCTGTCCCCCTATCCATTCCACTGTCCCCCTATCCATCCCACTGTCCCTCTGTCCCTCTTACTGTCCCTCTGTCCCTCCTACTGTTCCCCTATCCATCCCACTGTCCCTCTGTCCCTCCCACTATCCCCATATCCATCCCACTGTCCCCCTGTCCATCCCACTGTCCCCCTGTCCATCCCACTGTCCCGCTATGCATCCCACTGTCCCCCTATCCATCCCACTGTCCCCCTATCCATCCCACTGTCCCCCTATCCCCCTATAAATCCTACTGTCCCCCTATCCATCCCACTGTCCCTCCCACTTTCCCCCTATCCATCCCACTGCCCCCCTGTCCATCCCACTGTCCGCCTATCCATCCCACTGTCCCCCTCACCCCCTATCTATCCCACTGTCCCCCTGTCCATCCCACTATCCCCCTATCCATCCCACTGTCCCCCTGTCCATCCCACTGTCCCCCTGTCCCTCCCACTGTCCCCCTATCCATCCCCCTGTCCCCCTATCCATCCCACTGTCCCCCTGTCCCCCTATCCATCCCACTGTCCCCCTATCCATCCTACTGTCCCCCTATCCATCCCACTGTCCCCCTATCCCTCCCACTGCCCCCCTTTCCATCCCACTGTCCCCCTTTCCATCCCACTGTCCCCCTATACATCCCTCTGTCCATCCCTCTGTCCACCTGTCCATCCCACTGTCCCCCTGTCCATCCCACTGTCCCCCTATCCCTCCCACTGTCCCCCTGTCCATCCCACTGTCCCCCTATCCCTCCCACTGTCCCCCTAGCCATCCCACTGTGCCCCTATCCATCCCACTGTCCCCCTGTCCATCCCACTGTCCCCCTATCCATCCCACTGTCCCCGTATCCATCCCCCTGTCCCCATTTCCATCCGACTGTCCCCCTGTCCCCCTATCCATCCCAATGTCCCCCTGTCCCCCTATCCATCCCACTGTCCCACTGTCCCCCTATCCATCCCACTGTCCCACTGTCCCCCTATCCATCCCACTGTCCCCCTGTCCCCCTATCCATCCCACTGTCCCACTGTCCCCCTATCCATCCCACTGTCCCACTGTCACCCTATCCATCCCACTGTCCCACTGTCCCCCTATCCATCCCACTGTCCCCCTATTCCTCCCACTGTCCCCCTATCCCTCCCAATGTCTCCCTATCCATTCCACTGTCCCTCTATCCATCCCACTGTCCCCCTATCCATCCCACCGTCCCCTTATCCATCTCACCGTCCCCCTATCCAACCCACTGTCCCCCTATCCATCCCACTGTCCCCCTATCCATCCCACTGTCCCTCTATCCCTCCCACTGTCCCTCTATCCATCCCACTGTCCCCCTATCCATCCCGCTGTCTCCCTATCCCTCCCGCTGTCCCCTTATCCATCCCACTGTCCCCCTGTCCCCCTATCCATCCCACTGTCCCCCTGTCCCCCTATCCATCCCACTGTCCCCTTATCCATCCCACTATCCCCCTATCCATCCCACTGTCCCCCTATCCATCCCCCTATCCATCCCACTGTCCCCCTATCCATCCCACTGTCCCCCTATCCCTCCCACTGTCCCCCTATCCCTCCCACTGTCTCCCTATCCATCCCACTGTCCCTCTATCCATCCCACTGTCCCCCTATCCATCCCACCGTCCCCCTATCCATCCCACCTTCCCCCTATCCATCCCACTGTCCCTCTATCCATGCCACTGTCTCTCTATCCCTCCCACTTTCCCACTATCCATCCCACTGTCCCCCTATCCATCCTGCTGTCCCCCTATCCATCCTGCTGTCCCCCTATCCCTCTCGCTGTCCCCCTATCTATCCCACTGTCCCCCTGTCCCCCTATCCATCTCACTGTCCTACTGTCCCCCTATCCATCCCACTATCCCCCTATCAATCCCACTGTCACCCTATCCATCCCCCTATCCATCCCACTGTCCCCCTACTCATCCCACTGTCCCCCTGTCCCTCCCACTGTCCCCCTGTCCATCCCACTGTCCCCCTATCTATCCCACCATCCCCCTATCCATCCCACCTTCCCCCTATCCATCCCACTGTCCCTCTATCCATCCCACTGTCCCTCTATCCCTCCCACTTTCCCCCTATCCATCCCAATGTCCCCCTATCCATCCTGCTGTCCCCCTATCCATCCTGCTGTCCCCCTATCCCTCCCGCTGTCCCCCTATCTATCCCACTGTCCCCCTGTCCCCCTATCCATCTCACTGTCCTACTGTCCCCCTATCCATCCCACTATCCCCCTATCAATCCCACTGTCCCCCTATCCATCCCCCTATCCATCCCACTGTCCCCCTACTCATCCCACTGTCCCCCTACTCATCCCACTGTCCCCCTGTCCCTCTCACTGTCCCCCTGTCCCTCCCACTGTCCCCCTGTCCATCCCACTGTCCCCCTATCCATCCCACTGTACCCCTGTCCATCCCCCTGTCCATCCCACTGTCCCCCTGTCCATCCCACTGTCCCCCTGTCCATCCCACTGTCCCCCTATCCATCCCACTGTCTCCCTATCCATCCCACTGTCCCTCTATCCATCCCACTGTCCCCCTATCCATCCCACCGTCCCCCTATCCATCCCACCTTCCCCCTATCCATCCCACTGTCCCCCTGTCCATCCCACTGTCCCTCTATCCATCCCACTGTCCCTCTATCCATCCCACTGTCCCCCTAACCATCCCACTGTCCCTTTATCCATCCCGCTGTCCCCCTGTCCCTCCCGCTGTCCCCCTGTCCCTCCCACTGTCCCCCTATCCATCCTACTGTCCCCCTATCCATCTCACTGTCCCCCTGTCCCCCTATCCATCCCACTGTCCCCCTATCCATCCTACTGTCCCCCTATCCATCCCACTGTCCCCCTGTCCCCCTATCCATCCCACTGTCCCCCTATCAATCCCAGTGTCCCCTTATCCATCCCACTGTCCCCTTATCCATCCCACTATCCCCCTATCCATCCCACTGTCCCCCTATCCCTCCCACTGTCCCCCTATCCCTCCCACTGTCTCCCTATCCATCCCACTGTCCCTCTATCCATCCCACTGTCCCTCTATCCTTCCCACTTTCCCCCTATCCATCCCACCGTCCCCCTATCCATCCCACAGTCCCTCTATCCATCCCACTGTCCCTCTATCCTTCCCACTTTCCCCCTATCCATCCCACTGTCCCCCTATCCATCCTGCTGTCCCCCTATCCATCCTGCTGTCCTCCTATCCCTCCCGCTGTCCCCCTATCTTTCCCACTGTCCCCCTTTCCCCCTATCCATCTCACTGTCCTACTGTCCCCCTATCCATCCCACTATCCCCCTATCAATCCCACTGTCCCCCTATCCATCCCCCTATCCATCCCACTGTCCCCCTACTCATCCCACTGTTCCACTGTCCCCCTGTCCCTCCCACTGTCCTCCTGTCCCTCCCACTGTCCCCCTGTCCATCCCACTGTCCCCCTATCCATCCCCCTGTCCCCCTATCCGTCCCCCTGTCCCCCTATCCATCCCACTGTCCCCCTATCGATCCCACTGTCCCACTGTCCCCCTATCCATCCCACTGTCCCCCCATCCATCCCACTGTCCCCCTATCAATCTCACTCTCCCTCCTACTGTCCCCCTATCCATCGCACTATCCCCCTATCCATCCCACAGTCCCTCTGTCCCTCCCACTGTCCCCCTATCCATCCCACTGTTCCTCTGTCCATCCCACTGTCCCAGTATCCCTCCCACTGTCCCCCTATCCATCCCACTGTCCTACTGTCCCCCTATCCATCCCACTGTCCCCCTATCCATCCCACTGTCCCTCTGTCCCCCTATCCATCCCAATGTCCCCCTATCCATCCCCCTGTCCCCCTGTCCGTCCCCCTGTCCCTCTCACTGTCTATCCCACTGTCCCCCTATCCATCCCACTGTCCCCCTGTCCATCCTTCTGTCAATCCCTCTTTCCCCCTGTCCATCCCACTGTCCCCCTGTCCACCCCACTGTCCCCCTGTCCCCCTATCTATCCCACTGTCCCACTGTCCCCCTATCCATCCCACTGTCCCACTGTGCCCCTATCCATCCCACTGTCCCCCTGTCTATCCCACTGTCCCCCTATCCATCCCACTGTCCCCCTATCCATCCCCCTGTCCCCCTGTCCGTCCCTCTGTCAATCCCTCTTTCCCCCTATCCATCCCACTGTCCCACTGTGCCCCTATCTATCCCACTGTCCCCCTGTCTATCCCACTGTCCCCCTATCCATCCCACTGTCCCCCTATCCGTCCCACTGTCCCCCTGTCCCCCTATCCATCCCACTGTCCCCCTATCCATCCCCCTGTCCCTCCCACTGTCCCCTTATCCATTCCACTGTCCCCCTATCCATCCCATTGTCCCCCTGTCCCTCCCACTGTCCCCCTGTCCCTCCCACTGTCCCCCTGTCCCTCCCACTGTCCCCCTGTCCATCCCACTGTCCCCCTATCCATCCCACTGTCCCCCTGTCCATCCCACTGTCCCCCTGTCCATCCCACTGTCCCCCTATCCATCCCACTGTCCCCCTATCCATCCCACTGTCCTACTGTCCCCCTATCCATCACACTGTCCCCCTGTCCCCCTATCCATCCCACTGTTCCCCTATCCGTCCCACTGTCCCTCTGTCCAGCCCACTGTCCCCCTATTCCTCCCACTGTCCCCCTATCCATCCCACTGTCCCCCTATCCATTCCCCTGTCGCCCTATCCATCCCGCTGCCCCCCTATCCATCCCACTGTCCCCCTGTCCCCCCATCCATCCCACTGTTCCACTGTCCCCCTATCCATTCCACTGTCCCTCCTACTGTCCCCCTATCCATCCCACTGTCCCCCTATCCCTCCCACTGTCCCCCTGTCCATCCCACTGTCCCCCTATCCATCCCACTATCCCCCTATCCATCCCATTGTCCCCCTTTCCATCCCACTGTCCCCCTATCCATCCCCCTGTCCCCCTATCCATCCCCCTGTCCCCCTATCCATCCCACTGTCCCCCTATCCATCCCACTGTCCCCCCCTCCATCCCACTGTCCCACTGTCCCCCTATCCATCCCACTGTCCCTCCTACTGTCCCCCTATCCATCGCACTGTCCCCCTATCCATCCCACAGTCCCTCTGTCCCTCCCACTGTCCCCCTATCCATCCCACTGTTCCTCTGTCCATCCCACTGTCCCAGTATCCCTCCAACTGTCCCCCTGTCCATCCCACTGTCCCCCTGTCCATCCCACTGTCCCCCTATCCATCCCACTGTCCCCCTATCCATCCCACTGTCCCCCTATCCATCCCACTGTCCTACTGTGACCCTATCCATCCCACTGTCCCCCTATCCATCCCACTGTCCCTCTGTCCCCCTATCCATCCCACTGTCCCCCTATCCATCCCCCTGTCCCCCTGTCCGTCCCTCTGTCAATCCCTCTTTCCCCCTATCCATCCCACTGTCCCACTGTGCCCCTATCTATCCCACTGTCCCCCTGTCTATCCCACTGTCCCCCTATCCATCCCACTGTCCCCCTGTCCATCCCTCTGTAAAACCCTCTTTCCCCCTGTCCATCCCACTGTCCCCCTATCCACCCCACTGTCCCCCTATCCACCCCACTGTCCCCCTATCCATCCCACTGTGCCCCTATCCACCCCACTGTCCCCCTATCTATCCCACTGTCCCACTGTCCCCCTATCCATCCCCCTGTCCCCCTATCCATCCCACTGTCCCCTTGTCCCCCTATCCATCCCACTGTCCCTCCCACTGTCCCCCTATCCATCCCACTGTCCCGCTGTCCCCCTATCTATCCCACTGTCCCCCTGTCCCTCCCACTGTCCCCCTATCCATCCCACTGTCCCCCTGTCCATCCCACTGTCCCCCTGTCCATCCCACTTTCCCCCTGTCCATTTCACTGTCCCCCTATCCATCCCCCTGTCCCCCTATCCATCCCACTGTCCCCCTATCCATCCCACTGTCCCCCTATCCATCCCACTGTCCCCCTGTCCCCCCATTCATCCCACTGTCCCATTGTCCCCCTATCCATCCCACTGTCCCTCTGTCCCTCCCACTGTCCCCCTATCCATCCCACTGTCCCCCTATCCATCCCACTGTCCCTCTGTCCCTCCCACTGTCCCCCTGTCCATCCCACTGTCCCTCCTACTGTCCCCCTGTCCTTCCCGCTGTCCCCCTGTCCACCCCACTGTCCCCCTATCCACCCCACTGTCCCCCTATACATCCCACTGTCCCCCTGTCCCCCTATCCATCCCACTGTCCCCCTGTCCCTCCCACTATCCCTCCCACTGTCCCCCTGTCCCTCCCACTATCCCTCCCACTGTCCCCCTGTCCCTCCCACTGTCCCTCTGTCCCTCCCACTGTCACCCTGTCCCACCCACTGTCCTCCTGTCTATCCCACTGTCCCCCTATCCATCCCACTGTCCCCCTGTCCATCCCTCTGTCCATCCCTCTGTCCCCCTGTCCATCCCACTGTCCCCCTGTCCGTCCCCCTGTCCCTCTCACTGTCTATCCCACTGTCCCCCTATAAATCCCACTGTCCCACTGTCCATCCCTCTGTCAATCCCTCTTCCCCCTGTCCATCCCACTGTTCCTCTATCCACCCCACTGTCCCCCTGTCCAACCCACTGTCCCCCTGTCCACCCCACTGTCCCCCTATCCCCCCCACTGTCCCCCTATCCACCCCACTGTTCCCCTATCCACCCCACTGTCCCCCTGTCCCTCCCACTGTCCCTCCCACTGTCCCCCTGTCCCTCCCACTGTCCCCCTGTCCCTCCCACTGTCCCCCTGTCTATCCCACTGCCCCCCTATCCATCCCACTGTCCCCCTGTCCATCCTTCTGTCCATCCCACCGTCCCCCTGTCCATCCCACCATCCCCCTTTCTATCCCACCATCCCCCTTTCTATCCCACCGTCCCCCTATCCATCCCACCGTCCCTCTATCCATCCCACCGTCCCTCTATCCATCCCACCGTCCCTCCATCCATCCCACTGTCCCTCTATCCATCCCACTGTCCCTCTATCCCTCCCACTGTCCCTCTATCCCTCCCGCTGTCCCCCTATCCATCCCGCTGTCCCCCTATCCATCCCTCTGTCCCACTGTCCCCCTATCCATCCCACTGTCCCCCTGTCCCCCTATCCATCCCACTGTCCCCCTGTCCCCCTATCCATTCCACTGTCCCCCTATCCATCCCACTGTGCCTCTATCCCTCCCACTGTCCCCCTATCTATCCCACTGTCCCCCTATTCAACCCACTGTCCCTCTGTCCCTCCTACTGTCCCCGTATCCATCCCACTGTCCCCCTGTCCATCCCACTGTCCCCCTATCCATCCCACTATCCCCCTATCCATCCCACTGTCCCCCTGTACCCCTATACATCCCACTGTCCCACTGTCCCCCTATCCATCCCACTGTCCCCCTATCCATCTCACTGTCCTACTGTCCCCCTATCCATCCCACTATCCCCCTATCCCCCTATCCATCCCTTTATCTATCCCACTGTCCCCCTATCCATCCCACTGTCCCACTGTCCCCCTGTCCCTCCCACTGTCCCCCTGTCCCTCCCACTGTCCCCCTGTCCCCCCCACTGTCCGACTGTCCCTCCCTCTGTCCCCCTATCCATCCCACTGTACCCCTGTCCATCCCACTGTCCCACTGTCCCCCTATCCATCCCACTGTCCCCCTGTCTATCCCACTGTCCCCCTGTCTATCCCACTGTCCCCCTGTCCATCCCACTGTCCCCTTATCCATCCCACTGTCCTACTGTCCCCCTATCCATCACACTGTCCCCCTGTCCCCCTATCCATCCCACTGTCCCCCTATCCATCCCACTGTCCCTCTGTCCAGCCCACTGTCCCCCTATTCCTCCCACTGTCCCCCTGTCCATCCCACTGTCCCCCTATCTATCCCACTGTCCCCCTATTCATCTCACTGTCCCTCTGTCCCTCCTACTGTCCCCGTATCCATCCCACTGTCCCCCTGTCCATCCCACTGTCCCCCTATCCATCCCACTATCCCCCTATCCATCCCACTGTCCCCCTGTCCCCCTATCCATCCCACTGTCCCACTGTCCCCCTATCCATCCCACTGTCCCCCTATCCATCTCACTGTCCTACTGTCCCCCTATCCATCCCACTATCCCCCTATCCATCCCACTGCCCCCCTGTCCCCCTATCCATCCCTCTATCTATCCCACTGTCCCCCTTTCCATCCCACTGTCCCACTGTCCCCCTGTCCCTCCCACTGTCCCCCTGTCCCTCCCACTGTCCGACTGTCCCTCCCTCTGTCCCCCTATCCATCCCACTGTACCCCTGTCCATCCCACTGTCCCACTGTCCCCCTATCCATCCCACTGTCCCCCTATCCATCCCACTGTCCCCCTATCCATCCCACTGTCCTACTGTCCCCCTATCCATCCAACTGTCCCCCTATCCATCCCACTGTCCCCCTATCCATCCCACTGTCCCCCTATCCATCCCACTGTCCTACTGTCCCCCTATCCATCCAACTGTCCCCCTATCCATCCCACTGCCTCCCTATCCATCCCACTGCCCCTGCTACTGTCCCCCTATCCATCCCACTGTCCCCCTATCCATCCCACTGTCACTCTGTCCCTCCCACTATCCCCCTATCCATCCCACTGTCCCCCTATCCATCCCACTGTCCCCCTATCCATCCCACTGTCCCCCTATCCATCCCACTGCCCCTCCTACTGTCCCCCTATCCATCCCACTGCCCCCCTATCCATCCCACTGTCCCCCTATCCATCCCACTGTCCCCCCCTCCATCCCACTGTCCCACTGTCCCCCTATCCATCCCACTGTCCCTCCTACTGTCCCCCTATCCATCGCACTGTCCCCCTATCCATCCCACAGTCCCTCTGTCCCTCCCACTGTCCCCCTATCCATCCCACTGTTCCTCTGTCCATCCCACTGTCCCAGTATCCCTCCAACTGTCCCCCTGTCCATCCCACTGTCCCCCTGTCCATCCCACTGTCCCCCTATCCATCCCACTGTCCCCCTATCCATCCCACTGTCCCCCTATCCATCCCACTGTCCTACTGTGACCCTATCCATCCCACTGTCCCCCTATCCATCCCCCTGTCCCCCTGTCCGTCCCTCTGTCAATCCCTCTTTCCCCCTATCCATCCCACTGTCCCCCTATCCATCCCACTGTCCCTCTGTCCCCCTATCCATCCCACTGTCCCCCTATCCATCCCCCTGTCCCCCTGTCCGTCCCTCTGTCAATCCCTCTTTCCCCCTATCCATCCCACTGTCCCACTGTGCCCCTATCTATCCCACTGTCCCCCTGTCTATCCCACTGTCCCCCTATCCATCCCACTGTCCCCCTGTCCATCCCTCTGTAAAACCCTCTTTCCCCCTGTCCATCCCACTGTCCCCCTATCCACCCCACTGTCCCCCTATCCATCCCACTGTCCCCCTGTCCATCCCACTGTCCCCCTGTCCATCCCACTTTCCCCCTGTCCATCCCACTGTCCCCCTATCCATCCCCCTGTCCCCCTATCCATCCCACTGTCCCCCTATCCATCCCACTGTCCCCCTATCCATCCCACTGTCCCCCTGTCCCCCCATTCATCCCACTGTCCCATTGTCCCCCTATCCATCCCACTGTCCCTCTGTCCCTCCCACTGTCCCCCTATCCATCCCACTGTCCCCCTATCCATCCCACTGTCCCCCTATTCATCCCACTGTCCCTCTGTCCCTCCCACTGTCCCCCTGTCCATCCCACTGTCCCTCCTACTGTCCCCCTGTCCTTCCCGCTGTCCCCCTGTCCACCCCACTGTCCCCCTATCCACCCCACTGTCCCCCTATACATCCCACTGTCCCCCTGTCCCCCTATCCATCCCACTGTCCCCCTGTCCCTCCCACTATCCCTCCCACTGTCCCCCTGTCCCTCCCACTATCCCTCCCACTGTCCCCCTGTCCCTCCCACTGTCCCCCTGTCCCTCCCACTGTCCCTCTGTCCCTCCCACTGTCACCCTGTCCCACCCACTGTCCTCCTGTCTATCCCACTGTCCCCCTATCCATCCCACTGTCCCCCTGTCCATCCCTCTGTCCATCCCTCTGTCCCCCTGTCCATCCCACTGTCCCCCTGCCCCCCTGTCCGTCCCCCTGTCCCTCTCACTGTCTATCCCACTGTCCCCCTATAAATCCCACTGTCCCACTGTCCATCCCTCTGTCAATCCCTCTTCCCCCTGTCCATCCCACTGTCCCTCTATCCACCCCACTGTCCCCCTGTCCAACCCACTGTCCCCCTGTCCACCCCACTGTCCCCCTATCCCCCCCACTGTCCCCCTATCCACCCCACTGTTCCCCTATCCACCCCACTGTCCCCCTGTCCCTCCCACTGTCCCTCCCACTGTCCCCCTGTCCCTCCCACTGTCCCCCTGTCTATCCCACTGCCCCCCTATCCATCCCACTGTCCCCCTGTCCATCCTTCTGTCCATCCCACCGTCCCCCTGTCCATCCCACCGTCCCCCTTTCTATCCCACCATCCCCCTTTCTATCCCACCGTCCCCCTATCCATCCCACCGTCCCTCTATCCATCCCACCGTCCCTCTATCCATCCCACCGTCCCTCCATCCATCCCACTGTCCCTCTATCCATCCCACTGTCCCTCTATCCCTCCCACTGTCCCTCTATCCCTCCCGCTGTCCCCCTATCCATCCCGCTGTCCCCCTATCCATCCCTCTGTCCCACTGTCCCCCTATCCATCCCACTGTCCCCCTGTCCCCCTAGCCATCCCACTGTCCCCCTGTCCCCATATCCATTCCACTGTCCCCCTATCCATCCCACTGTGCCTCTATCCCTCCCACTGTCCCCCTATCTATCCCACTGTCCCCCTATTCATCCCACTGTCCCTCTGTCCCTCCTACTGTCCCCGTATCCATCCCACTGTCCCCCTGTCCATCCCACTGTCCCCCTATCCATCCCACTATCCCCCTATCCATCCCACTGTCCCCCTGTACCCCTATCCATCCCACTGTCCCACTGTCCCCCTATCCATCCCACTGTCCCCCCATCCATCTCACTGTCCTACTGTCCCCCTATCCATCCCACTATCCCCCTATCCATCCCACTGTCCCCCTGTCCCCCTATCCATCCCTTTATCTATCCCACTGTCCCCCTATCCATCCCACTGTCCCACTGTCCCCCTGTCCCTCCCACTGTCCCCTGTCCCTCCCACTGTCCCCCTGTCCCTCCCACTGTCCGACTGTCCCTCCCTCTGTCCCCCTATCCATCCCACTGTACCCCTGTCCATCCCACTGTCCCACTGTCCCCCTATCCATCCCACTGTCCCCCTGTCTATCCCACTGTCCCCCTGTCCATCCCACTGTCCCCCTATCCATCCCACTGTCCTACTGTCCCCCTATCCATCACACTGTCCCCCTGTCCCCCTATCCATCCCACTGTCCCCCTATCCATCCCACTGTCCCTCTGTCCAGCCCACTGTCCCCCTATTCCTCCCACTGTCCCCCTGTCCATCCCACTGTCCCCCTATCTATCCCACTGTCCCCCTATTCATCTCACTGTCCCTCTGTCCCTCCTACTGTCCCCGTATCCATCCCACTGTCCCCCTGTCCATCCCACTGTCCCCCTATCCATCCCACTATCCCCCTATCCATCCCACTGTCCCCCTGTCCCCCTATCCATCCCACTGTCCCACTGTCCCCCTATCCATCCCACTGTCCCCCTATCCATCTCACTGTCCTACTGTCCCCCTATCCATCCCACTATCCCCCTATCCATCCCACTGTCCCCCTGTCCCCCTATCCATCCCTCTATCTATCCCACTGTCCCCCTATCCATCCCACTGTCCCACAGTCCCCCTGTCCCTCCCACTGTCCCCCTGTCCCTCCCACTGTCCGACTGTCCCTCCCTTTGTCCCCCTATCCATCCCACTGTACCCCTGTCCATCCCACTGTCCCACTGTCCCCCTATCCATCCCACTGTCCCCCTATCCATCCCACTGTCCCCCTATCCATCCCACTGTCCTACTGTCCCCCTATCCATCACACTGTCCCCCTGTCCCCCTATCCATCCCACTGTCCCCCTATCCATCCCACTGTCCCTCTGTCCAGCCCACTGTCCCCCTATTCCTCCCACTGTCCCCCTGCCCATCCCACTGTCCCCCTATCCATCCCACTGTCCCCCTATCCATCCCCCTGTCGCCCTAACCATCCCGCTGTCCCCCTATCCATCCCACTGTCCCCCCATCCATCCCACTGTCCCACTGTCCACCTATCCATTCCACTGTCCCTCCCACTGTCCCCCTATCCATCCCACTGTCCCCCTATCCCTCCCACTGTCCCCCTGTCCATCCCACTGTCCCCCTAATCATCCCACTGTCCCCCTATCCATCCCACTGTCCCCCTGTCCATCCCACTGTCCCCCTATCCATCCCCCTGTCCCCCTATCAATCCCACTGTCCCCCTATCCATCCCCCTGTCCCCCTATCAATCCCACTGTCCCCCTGTCCCCCCATCCATCCCACTGTCCCACTATCCATCCCACTGTCCCTCCTACTGTCCCCCTATCCATCGCACTGTCCCCCTATCCATCCCACAGTCCCTCTGTCCCTCCCACTGTCCCCCTATCCATCCCACTGTTCCTCTGTCCATCCCACTGTCCCAGTATCCCTCCCACTGACCCCCTGTCCATCCCACTGTCCCCCTGTCCATCCCACTGTCCCCCTATCCATCCCACTGTCCCCCTATCCATCCCACTGTCCCCCTATCCATCCCACTGTCCTACTGTCCCCCTATCCATCCCACTGTCCCCCTATCCATCCCACTGTCCCTCTGTCCACCTATCCATCCCATTGTCCCCCTATCCATCCCACTGTCCCCCTGTCCGTCCCTCTGTCAATCCCTCTTTCCCCCTATCCATCCCACTGTCCCACTGTGCCCCTATCCATCCCACTGTCCCCCTGTCTATCCCACTGTCCCCCTGTCCCCCTATCTATCCCACTGTCCCCCTGTCCATCCCACTGTCCCCCTATCCACCCCACTGTCCCCCTATCCATCCCACTGTCCCCCTGTCCCCCTATCTATCCCACTGTCCCACTGTCCCCCTATCCATCCCACTATCCCACTGTGCCCCTATCCATCCCACTGTCCCCCTGTCCATCCCACTGTCCCCCTATCCATCACACTGTCCCCCTATCCATCCCACTGTCCCCCTATCCATCCCACTGTCCCCCTATCCATCCCCCTGTCCCTCCCACTGTCCCCCTATCCATTCCACTGTCCCCCTATCCATCCCACTGTCCCCCTGTCCCTCCCACTGTCCCCCTGTCCCTCCCACTGTCCCCCTGTCCCTCCCACTGTCCCTCTATCCATCCCACTGTACCCTTATCCATCCAACTGTCCCCCTGTCCATCCCACTGTCCCCCTGTCCCTCCCACTGTCCCCCTGTCCCTCCCACTGTCCCCCTGTCCATCCCACTGTCCCCCTGTCCATCCCACTTTCCCCCCATTAATCCCACTGTCCCCCTGTCCCTCCCACTGTCCCCCTATCCATCCGACTGTCCCCCTGTCCATCCTTCTGTCCATCCCACTGTCCCCCTATCCACCCCACTGTCCCCCTGTCCAACCCACTGTCCCCCTGTCCACCCCACTGTCCCCCTATCCACCCCACTGTCCCCCTATCCATCCCACTGTCCCCCTGTCCATCCTTCTGTCCATCCCACCGTCCCCCTGTCCATCCCACCGTCCCCCTTTCTATCCCACCGTCCCCCTATCCATCCCACTGTCCCCCTATCCATCCCACCGTCCCTCTATCCATCCCACCATCCCTCTATCCATCCCACTGTCCCTCTATCCATCCCACTGTCCCTCTATCCCTTCCACTGTCCCTCTATCTCTCCCGCTGTCCCCCTATCCATCCCGCTGTCCCCCTATCCATCCCTCTGTCCCACTGTCCCCCTATCCATCCCACTGTCCCCCTGTCCCCCTATCCATCCCCCTTTCCCCCTATCCATCCCACTGTCCCCCTATCCATCCCACTGTCCCCCTTTCCATCCCACTGTCCCCCCCCTGTCCCCCTATCCATCCCACTGTCCCCCTGTCCATCCCACTGTCCCCCTGTCCTCTGTCCATTCCACTGTCCCCCTGTCCATCCCACTGTCCCCCTGTCCATCCCACTGTCCCCCTGTCCCCTGTCCATCCCACTGTCCCCCTATCCATACCACTGTCCCTCTGTCCAGACCACTTTCCCCCTATTCCTCCCACTGTCCCCCTGTCCATCCCACTGTCCCCCTATCCACCCCACTGTCCCCTTGTCCCTCCCACTGTCCCTCCCACTGTCCCCCTGTCCCTCCCACTGTCCCCCTATCCATCCGACTGTCCCCCTGTCCATCCTTCTGTCCATCCCACTGTCCCCCTATCCACCCCACTGTCCCCCTGTCCAACCCACTGTCCCCCTGTCCACCCCACTGTCCCCCTATCCACCCCACTGTCCCCCTATCCACCCCACTGTCCCCCTATCCCTCCCACTGTCCCCCTGTCCCTCCCACTGTCCCTCTGTCCCTCCCACTGTCCCCCTGTCCATCCCACTGTCCCCCTATCCATCCCACTGTCCCCCTGTCCATCCTTCTGTCCATCCCACCGTCCCCCTGTCCATCCCACCGTCCCCCTTTCTATCCCACCATCCCCCTATCCATCCCACCGTCCCTCTATCCATCCCACCATCCCTCTATCCATCCCACTGTCCCTCTATCCATCCCACTGTCCCTCTATCCCTTCCACTGTCCCTCTATCTCTCCCGCTGTCCCCCTATCCATCCCGCTGTCCCCCTATCCATCCCTCTGTCCCACTGTCCCCCTATCCATCCCACTGTCCCCCTGTCCCCCTATCCATCCCCCTGTCCCCCTATCCATCCCACTGTCCCCCTATCCATCCCACTGTCCCCCTTTCCATCCCACTGTCCCCCTATCAATCCCACTCTCCCCCTGTCCCCCTATCCATCCCACTGTCCCCCTTTCCATCCCACTGTCCCCCTGTCCTCTGTCCATTCCACTGTCCCCCTGTCCATCCCACTGTCCCCCTGTCCATCCCACTGTCCCCCTGTCCCCTGTCCATCCCACTGTCCCCCTATCCATCCTACTGTCCCCCTATCCATCCCACTGTCCCCCTATCCCTCCCACTGTCCCCCTATCACTCCCACTGTCTCCCTGTCCCTCCCACTGTCCCCCTGTCCATCCCACTGTCCCCCTGTCCATCCCACTTTCCCCCTGTCCCCTGTCCATCCCACTGTCCATCCCACTGTCCCCCTGTCCATCCCACTGTCCCCTCGTCCATCCCACTGTCCCCCTGTCCATCCCACTGTCCCCCTGTCCCCCTATCCATCCTACTGTCCCCCTATCCCTCCCACTGTCCCCCTATCCCTCCCACTGTCCCTCTATCCATCCCACTGTCCCGCTATCCATCCCACTGTCCCCCTATCAATCCCACAGTACCCCTGTCCCCCTATCCATCCCCTGTCCCCCTATCCATCCCACTGTCCCCTTGTCCCCCTATCCATCCCACTGTCCCTCCCACTGTCCCCCTGTCCATCCCACTGTCCCCCTATCCATCCCACTGTTCCCCTGTCCCCCTATCTATCCCACTGTCCCCCTGTCCCTCCCACTGTCCCCCTATCCATCCCACTGTCCCCCTGTCCATCCCACTGTCCCCCTGTCCATCCCACTTTCCCCCTGTCCATCCCACTGTCCCCCTATCCATCCCCCTGTCCCCCTATCCATCCCACTGTCCCCCTATCCATCCCACTGTCCCCCTATCCATCCCACTGTCCCTCTGTCCCTCCCACTGTCCCCCTGTCCATCCCACTGTCCCTCCTACTGTCCCCCTGTCCTTCCCGCTGTCCCCCTGTCCACCCCACTGTCCCCCTATCCACCCCACTGTCCCCCTATACATCCCACTGCCCCCCTGTCCCCCTATCCATCCCACTGTCCCCCTGTCCCTCCCACTATCCCTCCCACTGTCCCCCTGTCCCTCCCACTATTCTCCCACTGTCCCCCTGTCCCTCCCACTGTCCCTCTGTCCCTCCCACTGTCACCCTGTCCCACCCACTGTCCTCCTGTCTATCCCACTGTCCCCCTATCCATCCCACTGTCCCCCTGTCCATCCCTCTGTCCATCCCTCTGTCCCCCTGTCCATCCCACTGTCCCCCTGTCCCCCTGTCCGTCCCCCTGTCTATCCCACTGTCCCCCTATAAATCCCACTGTCCTACTGTCCATCCCTCTGTCAATCCCTCTTCCCCCTGTCCATCCCACTGTCCCTCTATCCACCCCACTGTCCCCCTGTCCAACCCACTGTCCCCCTGTCCACCCCACTGTCCCCCTATCCCCCCCACTGTCCCCCTATCCACCCCACTGTTCCCCTATCCACCCCACTGTCCCCCTGTCCCTCCCACTGTCCCTCCCACTGTCCCCCTGTCCCTCCCACTGTCCCCCTGTCCCTCCCACTGTCCCCCTGTCCCTCCCACTGTCCCCCTGTCTATCCCACTGCCCCCCTATCCATCCCACTGTCCCCCTGTCCATCCTTCTGTCCATCCCACCGTCCCCCTGTCCATCCCACCGTCCCCCTTTCTATCCCACCATCCCCCTTTCTATCCCACCGTCCCCCTATCCATCCCACCGTCCCTCTATCCATCCCACCGTCCCTCTATCCATCCCACCGTCCCTCCATCCATCCCACTGTCCCTCTATCCATCCCACTGTCCCTCTATCCCTCCCACTGTCCCTCTATCCCTCCCGCTGTCCCCCTATCCATCCCGCTGTCCCCCTATCCATCCCTCTGTCCCACTGTCCCCCTATCCATCCCACTGTCCCCCTGTCCCCCTATCCATCCCACTGTCCCCCTGTCCCCCTGTCCATCCCACTGTCCCCCTGTCCATCCCACTTTCCCCCTGTCCATCCCACTGTCCCCCTATCCATCCCCCTGTCCCCCTATCCATCCCACTGTCCCCCTATCCATCCCACTGTCCCCCTATCCATCCCACTGTCCCCCTGTCCCCCCATTCATCCCACTGTCCCATTGTCCCCCTATCCATCCCACTGTCCCTCTGTCCCTCCCACTGTCCCCCTATCCATCCCACTGTCCCCCTATCCATCCCACTGTCCCCCTATCCATCCCACTGTCCCTCTGTCCCTCCCACTGTCCCCCTGTCCATCCCACTGTCCCTCCTACTGTCCCCCTGTCCTTCCCGCTGTCCCCCTGTCCACCCCACTGTCCCCCTATCCACCCCACTGTCCCCCTATACATCCCACTGTCCCCCTGTCCCCCTATCCATCCCACTGTCCCCCTGTCCCTCCCACTATCCCTCCCACTGTCCCCCTGTCCCTCCCACTATCCCTCCCACTGTCCCCCTGTCCCTCCCACTGTCCCTCTGTCCCTCCCACTGTCAGCCTGTCCCACCCACTGTCCTCCTGTCTATCCCACTGTCCCCCTATCCATCCCACTGTCCCCCTGTCCATCCCTCTGTCCATCCCTCTGTCCCCCTGTCCATCCCACTGTCCCCCTGTCCCCCTGTCCGTCCCCCTGTCCCTCTCACTGTCTATCCCACTGTCCCCCTATAAATCCCACTGTCCTGCTGTCCATCCCTCTGTCAATCCCTCTTCCCCCTGTCCATCCCACTGTCCCTCTATCCACCCCACTGTCCCCCTGTCCAACCCACTGTCCCCCTGTCCACCCAACTGTCCCCCTATCCCCCCCACTGTCCCCCTATCCACCCCACTGTTCCCCTATCCACCCCACTGTCCCCCTGTCCCTCCCACTGTCCCTCCCACTGTCCCCCTGTCCCTCCCACTGTCCCCCTGTCCCTCCCACTGTCCCCCTGTCTATCCCACTGCCCCCCTATCCATCCCACTGTCCCCCTGTCCATCCTTCTGTCCATCCCACCGTCCCCCTGTCCATCCCACCGTCCCCCTTTCTATCCCACCATCCCCCTTTCTATCCCACCGTCCCCCTTTCTATCCCACCGTCCCCCTATCCATCCCACCGTCCCTCTATCCATCCCACCGTCCCTCTATCCATCCCACCGTCCCTCCATCCATCCCACTGTCCCTCTATCCATCCCACTGTCCCTCTATCCCTCCCACTGTCCCTCTATCCCTCCCGCTGTCCCCCTATCCATCCCGCTGTCCCCCTATCCATCCCTCTGTCCCACTGTCCCCCTATCCATCCCACTGTCCCCCTGTCCCACTATCCATCCCACTGTCCCCCTGTCCCCCTATCCATTCCACTGTCCCCCTATCCATCCCACTGTGCCTCTATCCCTCCCACTGTCCCCCTATCTATCCCACTGTCCCCCTATTCATCCCACTGTCCCTCTGTCCCTCCTACTGTCCCCGTATCCATCCCACTGTCCCCCTGTCCATCCCACTGTCCCCCTATCCATCCCACTATCCCCCTATCCATCCCACTGTCCCCCTGTACCCCTATCCATCCCACTGTCCCACTGTCCCACTATCCATCCCACTGTCCCCCTATCCATCTCACTGTCCTACTGTCCCCCTATCCATCCCACTATCCCCCTATCCATCCCACTGTCCCCCTGTCCCCCTATCCATCCCTTTATCTATCCCACTGTCCCCCTATCCATCCCACTGTCCCACTGTCCCCCTGTCCCTCCCACTTTCCCCCTGTCCCTCCCACTGTCCCCCTGTCCCTCCCACTGTCCGACTGTCCCTCCCTCTGTCCCCCTATCCATCCCACTGTACCCCTGTCCATCCCACTGTCCCACTGTCCCCCTATCCATCCCACTGTCCCCCTGTCTATCCCACTGTCCCCCTGTCCATCCCACTGTCCCCCTATCCATCCCACTGTCCTACTGTCCCCCTATCCATCACACTGTCCCCCTGTCCCCCTATCCATCCCACTGTCCCTCTGTCCAGCCCACTGTCCCCCTATTCCTCCCACTGTCCCCCTGTCCATCCCACTGTCCCCCTATCTATCCCACTGTCCCCCTATTCATCTCACTGTCCCTCTGTCCCTCCTACTGTCCCCGTATCCATCCCACTGTCCCCCTGTCCATCCCACTGTCCCCCTATCCATCCCACTATCCCCCTATCCATCCCACTGTCCCCCTGTCCCCCTATCCATCCCACTGTCCCACTGTCCCCCTATCCATCCCACTGTCCCCCTATCCATCTCACTGTCCTACTGTCCCCCTATCCATCCCACTATCCCCCTATCCATCCCACTGTCCCCCTGTCCCCCTATCCATCCCTCTATCTATCCCACTGTCCCCCTATCCATCCCACTGTCCCACTGTCCCCCTGTCCCTCCCACTGTCCCCCTGTCCCTCCCACTGTCCGACTGTCCCTCCCTCTGTCCCCTATCCATCCCACTGTACCCCTGTCCATCCCACTGTCCCACTGTCCCCCTATCCATCCCACTGTCCCCCTATCCATCCCACTGTCCCCCTATCCATCCCACTGTCCTACTGTCCCCCTATCCATCACACTGTCCCCCTGTCCCCCTATCCATCCCACTGTCCCCCTATCCATCCCACTGTCCCTCTGTCCAGCCCACTGTCCCCCTATTCCTCCCACTGTCCCCCTGCCCATCCCACTGTCCCCCTATCCATCCCACTGTCCCCCTATCCATCCCCCTGTCGCCCTAACCATCCCGCTGTCCCCCTATCCATCCCACTGTCCCCCCATCCATCCCACTGTCCCACTGTCCACCTATCCGTTCCACTGTCCCTCCTACTGTCCCCCTATCCATCCCACTGTCCCCCTATCCCTCCCACTGTCCCCCTGTCCATCCCACTGTCCCCCTAATCATCCCACTGTCCCCCTATCCATCCCACTGTCCCCCTGTCCATCCCACTGTCCCCCTATCCATCCCCCTGTCCCCCTATCAATCCCACTGTCCCCCTGTCCCCCCATCCATCCCACTGTCCCACTATCCATCCCACTGTCCCTCCTACTGTCCCCCTATCCATCGCACTGTCCCCTATCCATCCCACAGTCCCTCTGTCCCTCCCACTGTCCCCCTATCCATCCCACTGTTCCTCTGTCCATCCCACTGTCCCAGTATCCCTCCCACTGACCCCCTGTCCATCCCACTGTCCCCCTGTCCATCCCACTGTCCCCCTATCCATCCCACTGTCCCCCTATCCATCCCACTGTCCCCCTATCCATCCCACTGTCCTACTGTCCCCCTATCCATCCCACTGTCCCCCTATCCATCCCACTGTCCCTCTGTCCACCTATCCATCCCATTGTCCCCCTATCCATCCCCCTGTCCCCCTGTCCGTCCCTCTGTCAATCCCTCTTTCCCCCTATCCATCCCACTGTCCCACTGTGCCCCTATCCATCCCACTGTCCCCCTGTCTATCCCACTGTCCCCCTGTCCCCCTATCTATCCCACTGTCCCCCTGTCCATCCCACTGTCCCCCTATCCACCCCACTGTCCCCCTATCCATCCCACTGTCCCCCTGTCCCCCTATCTATCCCACTGTCCCACTGTCCCCCTATCCATCCCACTGTCCCACTGTGCCCCTATCCATCCCACTGTCCCCCTGTCCATCCCACTGTCCCCCTATCCATCACACTGTCCCCCTATCCATCCCACTGTCCCCCTATCCATCCCACTGTCCCCCTATCCATCCCACTGTCCCCCTATCCATCCCCCTGTCCCTCCCACTGTCCCCCTATCCATTCCACTGTCCCCCTATCCATCCCACTGTCCCCCTGTCCATCCCACTGTCCCCCTGTCCCTCCCACTGTCCCCCTGTCCCTCCCACTGTCCCCCTGTCCCTCCCACTGTCCCCCTGTCCCTCCCACTGTCCCTCTATCCATCCCACTGTACCCTTATCCATCCAACTGTCCCCCTGTCCATCCCACTGTCCCCCTGTCCCTCCCACTGTCCCCCTGTCCCTCCCACTGTCCCCCTGTCCATCCCACTGTCCCCCTGTCCATCCCACTTTCCCCCCATTAATCCCACTGTCCCCCTGTCCCTCCCACTGTCCCCCTATCCATCCGACTGTCCCCCTGTCCATCCTTCTGTCCATCCCACTGTCCCCCTATCCACCCCACTGTCCCCCTGTCCAACCCACTGTCCCCCTGTCCACCCCACTGTCCCCCTATCCACCCCACTGTCCCCCTATCCACCCCACTGTCCCCCTATCCCTCCCACTGTCCCCCTGTCCACCCCACTGTCCCCCTATCCACACCACTGTCCCCCTATCCACCCCACTGTCCCCCTATCCCTCCCACTGTCCCCCTGTCCCTCCCACTGTCCCTCCCACCGTCCCTCCCACTGTCCCCCTGTCCCTCCCACTGTCCCCCTGTCCCTCCCACTGTCCCCCTGTCCCTCCCACTGTCCCCCTGTCCCTCCCACTGTCCCCCTGTCCCTCCCACTGTCCCCCTATCCATCCCACTGTCCCCCTATCCATCCCACTGTCCCCCTATCCATCCCACTGTCCCCCTGTCCATCCTTCTGTCCATCCCACCGTCCCCCTGTCCATCCCACCGTCCCCCTTTCTATCCCACCGTCCCCCTATCCATCCCACTGTCCCCCTATCCATCCCACCGTCCCTCTATCCATCCCACCATCCCCCTATCCATCCCACTGTCCCTCTATCCATCCCACTGTCCCCCTGTCCTCTGTCCATTCCACTGTCCCCCTGTCCATCCCACTGTCCCCCTGTCCATCCCACTGTCCCCCTGTCCCCTGTCCATCCCACTGTCCCCCTATCCATACCACTGTCCCTCTGTCCAGACCACTTTCCCCCTATTCCTCCCACTGTCCCCCTGTCCATCCCACTGTCCCCCTATCCACCCCACTGTCCCCTTGTCCCTCCCACTGTCCCTCCCACTGTCCCCCTGTCCCTCCCACTGTCCCCCTGTCCCTCCCACTGTCCCCCTATCCATCCGACTGTCCTCCTGTCCATCCTTCTGTCCATCCCACTGTCCCCTTATCCACCCCACTGTCCCCCTGTCCAACCCACTGTCCCCCTGTCCACCCCACTGTCCCCCTATCCATCACACTGTCCCCCTATCCATCCCACTGTCCCCCTATCCATCCCACTGTCCCCCTATCCATCCCCCTGTCCCTCCCACTGTCCCCCTATCCATTCCACTGTCCCCCTATCCATCCCACTGTCCCCCTGTCCCTCCCACTGTCCCCCTGTCCCTCCCACTGTCCCCCTGTCCCTCCCACTGTCCCCCTGTCCCTCCCACTGTCCCTCTATCCATCCCACTGTACCCTTATCCATCCAACTGTCCCCCTGTCCATCCCACTGTCCCCCTGTCCCTCCCACTGTCCCCCTGTCCCTCCCACTGTCCCCCTGTCCATCCCACTGTCCCCCTGTCCATCCCACTTTCCCCCCATTAATCCCACTGTCCCCCTGTCCCTCCCACTGTCCCCCTATCCATCCGACTGTCCCCCTGTCCATCCTTCTGTCCATCCCACTGTCCCCCTATCCACCCCACTGTCCCCCTGTCCAACCCACTGTCCCCCTGTCCACCCCACTGTCCCCCTATCCACACCACTGTCCCCCTATCCACCCCACTGTCCCCCTATCCCTCCCACTGTCCCCCTGTCCCTCCCACTGTCCCTCCCACCGTCCCTCCCACTGTCCCCCTGTCCCTCCCACTGTCCCCCTGTCCCTCCCACTGTCCCCCTGTCCATCCCACTGTCCCCCTATCCATCCCACTGTCCCCCTGTCCATCCTTCTGTCCATCCCACCGTCCCCCTGTCCATCCCACCGTTCCCCTTTCTATCCCACCGTCCCCCTATCCATCCCACCGTCCCTCTATCCATCCCACCATCCCTCTATCCATCCCACTGTCCCTCTATCCATCCCACTGTCCCTCTATCCCTTCCACTGTCCCTCTATCTCTCCCGCTGTCCCCCTATCCATCCCGCTGTCCCCCTATCCATCCCTCTGTCCCACTGTCCCCCTATCCATCCCACTGTCCCCCTGTCCCCCTATCCATCCCCCTGTCCCCCTATCCATCCCACTGTCCCCCTATCCATCCCACTGTCCCCCTTTCCATCCCACTGTCCCCCTATCAATCCCACTCTCCCCCTGTCCCCCTATCCATCCCACTGTCCCCCTGTCCATCCCACTGTCCCCCTGTCCTCTGTCCATTCCACTGTCCCCCTGTCCATCCCACTGTCCCCCTGTCCATCCCACTGTCCCCCTGTCCCCTGTCCATCCCACTGTCCCCCTATCCATCCTACTGTCCCCCTATCCATCCCACTGTCCCCCTATCCCTCCCACTGTCCCCCTATCACTCCCACTGTCTCCCTGTCCCTCCCACTGTCCCCCTGTCCATCCCACTGTCCCCCTGTCCATCCCACTTTCCCCCTGTCCCCTGTCCATCCCACTGTCCATCCCACTGTCCCCCTGTCCACCCCACTGTCCCCCTATCCACCCCACTGTCCCCCTATCCACCCCACTGTCCCCCTATCCCTCCCACTGTCCCCCTGTCCCTCCCACTGTCCCTCCCACCGTCCCTCCCACTGTCCCCCTGTCCCTCCCACTGTCCCCCTGTCCCTCCCACTGTCCCCCTGTCCATCCCACTGTCCCCCTATCCATCCCACTGTCCCCCTGTCCATCCTTCTGTCCATCCCACCGTCCCCCTGTCCATCCCACCGTTCCCCTTTCTATCCCACCGTCCCCCTATCCATCCCACCGTCCCCCTATCCATCCCACTGTCCCTCTATCCATCCCACTGTCCCTCTATCCCTTCCACTGTCCCTCTATCTCTCCCGCTGTCCCCCTATCCATCCCGCTGTCCCCCTATCCATCCCTCTGTCCCACTGTCCCCCTATCCATCCCACTGCCCCCCTGTCCCCCTATCCATCCCCCTATCCATCCCACTGTCCCCCTATCCATCCCACTGTCCCCCTTTCCATCCCACTGTCCCCCTATCAATCCCACTCTCCCCCTGTCCCCCTATCCATCCCACTGTCCCCCTGTCCATCCCACTGTCCCCCTGTCCTCTGTCCATTCCACTGTCCCCCTGTCCATCCCACTGTCCCCCTGTCCATCCCACTGTCCCCCTGTCCCCTGTCCATCCCACTGTCCCCCTATCCATCCTACTGTCCCCCTATCCATCCCACTGTCCCCCTATCCCTCCCACTGTCCCCCTATCACTCCCACTGTCTCCCTGTCCCTCCCACTGTCCCCCTGTCCATCCCACTGTCCCCCTGTCCATCCCACTTTCCCCCTGTCCCCTGTCCATCCCACTGTCCATCCCACTGTCCCCCTGTCCATCCCACTGTCCCCTCGTCCATCCCACTGTCCCCCTGTCCATCCCACTGTCCCCCTGTCCCCCTATCCATCCTACTGTCCCCCTATCCCTCCCACTGTCCCCCTATCCCTCCCACTGTCCCTCTATCCATCCCACTGTCCCGCTATCCATCCCACTGTCCCCCTATCAATCCCACATTACCCCTGTCCCCCTATCCATCCCCTGTCCCCCTATCCATCCCACTGTCCCCTTGTCCCCCTATCCATCCCACTGTCCCTCCCACTGTCCCCCTGTCCATCCCGCTGTCCCCCTATCCATCCCACTGTTCCCCTGTCCCCCTATCTATCCCACTGTCCCCCTGTCCCTCCCACTGTCCCCCTATCCATCCCACTGTCCCCCTATCCATCCCACTGTCCCCCTATCCATCCCACTGTCCTACTGTCCCCCTATCCATCACACTGTCCCCCTGTCCCCCTATCCATCCCACTGTCCCCCTATCCATCCCACTGTCCCTCTGTCCAGCCCACTGTCCCCCTATTCCTCCCACTGTCCCCCTGCCCATCCCACTGTCCCCCTATCCATCCCACTGTCCCCCTATCCATCCCCCTGTCGCCCTAACCATCCCGCTGTCCCCCTATCCATCCCACTGTCCCCCCATCCATCCCACTGTCCCACTGTCCACCTATCCGTTCCACTGTCCCTCCTACTGTCCCCCTATCCATCCCACTGTCCCCCTATCCCTCCCACTGTCCCCCTGTCCATCCCACTGTCCCCCTAATCATCCCACTGTCCCCCTATCCATCCCACTGTCCCCCTGTCCATCCCACTGTCCCCCTATCCATCCCCCTGTCCCCCTATCAATCCCACTGTCCCCCTGTCCCCCCATCCATCCCACTGTCCCACTATCCATCCCACTGTCCCTCCTACTGTCCCCCTATCCATCGCACTGTCCCCTATCCATCCCACAGTCCCTCTGTCCCTCCCACTGTCCCCCTATCCATCCCACTGTTCCTCTGTCCATCCCACTGTCCCAGTATCCCTCCCACTGACCCCCTGTCCATCCCACTGTCCCCCTGTCCATCCCACTGTCCCCCTATCCATCCCACTGTCCCCCTATCCATCCCACTGTCCCCCTATCCATCCCACTGTCCTACTGTCCCCCTATCCATCCCACTGTCCCCCTATCCATCCCACTGTCCCTCTGTCCACCTATCCATCCCATTGTCCCCCTATCCATCCCCCTGTCCCCCTGTCCGTCCCTCTGTCAATCCCTCTTTCCCCCTATCCATCCCACTGTCCCACTGTGCCCCTATCCATCCCACTGTCCCCCTGTCTATCCCACTGTCCCCCTGTCCCCCTATCTATCCCACTGTCCCCCTGTCCATCCCACTGTCCCCCTATCCACCCCACTGTCCCCCTATCCATCCCACTGTCCCCCTGTCCCCCTATCTATCCCACTGTCCCACTGTCCCCCTATCCATCCCACTGTCCCACTGTGCCCCTATCCATCCCACTGTCCCCCTGTCCATCCCACTGTCCCCCTATCCATCACACTGTCCCCCTATCCATCCCACTGTCCCCCTATCCATCCCACTGTCCCCCTATCCATCCCACTGTCCCCCTATCCATCCCCCTGTCCCTCCCACTGTCCCCCTATCCATTCCACTGTCCCCCTATCCATCCCACTGTCCCCCTGTCCATCCCACTGTCCCCTGTCCCTCCCACTGTCCCCCTGTCCCTCCCACTGTCCCCCTGTCCCTCCCACTGTCCCCCTGTCCCTCCCACTGTCCCTCTATCCATCCCACTGTACCCTTATCCATCCAACTGTCCCCCTGTCCATCCCACTGTCCCCCTGTCCCTCCCACTGTCCCCCTGTCCCTCCCACTGTCCCCCTGTCCATCCCACTGTCCCCCTGTCCATCCCACTTTCCCCCCATTAATCCCACTGTCCCCCTGTCCCTCCCACTGTCCCCCTATCCATCCGACTGTCCCCCTGTCCATCCTTCTGTCCATCCCACTGTCCCCCTATCCACCCCACTGTCCCCCTGTCCAACCCACTGTCCCCCTGTCCACCCCACTGTCCCCCTATCCACCCCACTGTCCCCCTATCCACCCCACTGTCCCCCTATCCCTCCCACTGTCCCCCTGTCCCTCCCACTGTCCCTCCCACCGTCCCTCCCACTGTCCCCCTGTCCCTCCCACTGTCCCCCTGTCCCTCCCACTGTCCCCCTATCCATCCCACTGTCCCCCTATCCATCCCACTGTCCCCCTATCCATCCCACTGTCCCCCTGTCCATCCTTCTGTCCATCCCACCGTCCCCCTGTCCATCCCACCGTCCCCCTTTCTATCCCACCGTCCCCCTATCCATCCCACTGTCCCCCTATCCATCCCACCGTCCCTCTATCCATCCCACCATCCCTCTATCCATCCCACTGTCCCTCTATCCATCCCACTGTCCCTCTATCCCTTCCACTGTCCCTATATCTCTCCCGCTGTCCCCCTATCCATCCCGCTGTCCCCCTATCCATCCCTCTGTCCCACTGTCCCCCTATCCATCCCACTGTCCCCCTGTCCCCCTATCCATCCCCCTGTCCCCCTATCCATCCCACTGTCCCCCTATCCATCCCACTGTCCCCCTTTCCATCCCACTGTCCCCCTATCAATCCCACTCTCCCCCTGTCCCCCTATCCATCCCACTGTCCCCCTGTCCATCCCACTGTCCCCCTGTCCTCTGTCCATTCCACTGTCCCCCTGTCCATCCCACTGTCCCCCTGTCCATCCCACTGTCCCCCTGTCCCCTGTCCATCCCACTGTCCCCCTATCCATACCACTGTCCCTCTGTCCAGACCACTTTCCCCCTATTCCTCCCACTGTCCCCCTGTCCATCCCACTGTCCCCCTATCCACCCCACTGTCCCCTTGTCCCTCCCACTGTCCCTCCCACTGTCCCCCTGTCCCTCCCACTGTCCCCCTGTCCCTCCCACTGTCCCCCTATCCATCCGACTGTCCTCCTGTCCATCCTTCTGTCCATCCCACTGTCCCCTTATCCACCCCACTGTCCCCCTGTCCAACCCACTGTCCCCCTGTCCACCCCACTGTCCCCCTATCCATCACACTGTCCCCCTATCCATCCCACTGTCCCCCTATCCATCCCACTGTCCCCCTATCCATCCCCCTGTCCCTCCCACTGTCCCCCTATCCATTCCACTGTCCCCCTATCCATCCCACTGTCCCCCTGTCCCTCCCACTGTCCCCCTGTCCCTCCCACTGTCCCCCTGTCCCTCCCACTGTCCCCCTGTCCCTCCCACTGTCCCTCTATCCATCCCACTGTACCCTTATCCATCCAACTGTCCCCCTGTCCATCCCACTGTCCCCCTGTCCCTCCCACTGTCCCCCTGTCCCTCCCACTGTCCCCCTGTCCATCCCACTGTCCCCCTGTCCATCCCACTTTCCCCCCATTAATCCCACTGTCCCCCTGTCCCTCCCACTGTCCCCCTATCCATCCGACTGTCCCCCTGTCCATCCTTCTGTCCATCCCACTGTCCCCCTATCCACCCCACTGTCCCCCTGTCCAACCCACTGTCCCCCTGTCCACCCCACTGTCCCCCTATCCACACCACTGTCCCCCTATCCACCCCACTGTCCCCCTATCCCTCCCACTGTCCCCCTGTCCCTCCCACTGTCCCTCCCACCGTCCCTCCCACTGTCCCCCTGTCCCTCCCACTGTCCCCCTGTCCCTCCCACTGTCCCCCTGTCCATCCCACTGTCCCCCTATCCATCCCACTGTCCCCCTGTCCATCCTTCTGTCCATCCCACCGTCCCCCTGTCCATCCCACCGTTCCCCTTTCTATCCCACCGTCCCCCTATCCATCCCACCGTCCCTCTATCCATCCCACCATCCCTCTATCCATCCCACTGTCCCTCTATCCATCCCACTGTCCCTCTATCCCTTCCACTGTCCCTCTATCTCTCCCGCTGTCCCCCTATCCATCCCGCTGTCCCCCTATCCATCCCTCTGTCCCACTGTCCCCCTATCCATCCCACTGTCCCCCTGTCCCCCTTTCCATCCCCCTGTCCCCCTATCCATCCCACTGTCCCCCTATCCATCCCACTGTCCCCCTTTCCATCCCACTGTCCCCCTATCAATCCCACTCTCCCCCTGTCCCCCTATCCATCCCACTGTCCCCCTGTCCATCCCACTGTCCCCCTGTCCTCTGTCCATTCCACTGTCCCCCTGTCCATCCCACTGTCCCCCTGTCCATCCCACTGTCCCCCTGTCCCCTGTCCATCCCACTGTCCCCCTATCCATCCTACTGTCCCCCTATCCATCCCACTGTCCCCCTATCCCTCCCACTGTCCCCCTATCACTCCCACTGTCTCCCTGTCCCTCCCACTGTCCCCCTGTCCATCCCACTGTCCCCCTGTCCATCCCACTTTCCCCCTGTCCCCTGTCCATCCCACTGTCCATCCCACTGTCCCCCTGTCCACCCCACTGTCCCCCTATCCACCCCACTGTCCCCCTATCCACCCCACTGTCCCCCTATCCCTCCCACTGTCCCCCTGTCCCTCCCACTGTCCCTCCCACCGTCCCTCCCACTGTCCCCCTGTCCCTCCCACTGTCCCCCTGTCCCTCCCACTGTCCCCCTGTCCATCCCACTGTCCCCCTATCCATCCCACTGTCCCCCTGTCCATCCTTCTGTCCATCCCACCGTCCCCCTGTCCATCCCACCGTTCCCCTTTCTATCCCACCGTCCCCCTATCCATCCCACCGTCCCCCTATCCATCCCACTGTCCCTCTATCCATCCCACTGTCCCTCTATCCCTTCCACTGTCCCTCTATCTCTCCCGCTGTCCCCCTATCCATCCCGCTGTCCCCCTATCCATCCCTCTGTCCCACTGTCCCCCTATCCATCCCACTGCCCCCCTGTCCCCCTATCCATCCCCCTATCCATCCCACTGTCCCCCTATCCATCCCACTGTCCCCCTTTCCATCCCACTGTCCCCCTATCAATCCCACTCTCCCCCTGTCCCCCTATCCATCCCACTGTCCCCCTGTCCATCCCACTGTCCCCCTGTCCTCTGTCCATTCCACTGTCCCCCTGTCCATCCCACTGTCCCCCTGTCCATCCCACTGTCCCCCTGTCCCCTGTCCATCCCACTGTCCCCCTATCCATCCTACTGTCCCCCTATCCATCCCACTGTCCCCCTATCCCTCCCACTGTCCCCCTATCACTCCCACTGTCTCCCTGTCCCTCCCACTGTCCCCCTGTCCATCCCACTGTCCCCCTGTCCATCCCACTTTCCCCCTGTCCCCTGTCCATCCCACTGTCCATCCCACTGTCCCCCTGTCCATCCCACTGTCCCCTCGTCCATCCCACTGTCCCCCTGTCCATCCCACTGTCCCCCTGTCCCCCTATCCATCCTACTGTCCCCCTATCCCTCCCACTGTCCCCCTATCCCTCCCACTGTCCCTCTATCCATCCCACTGTCCCGCTATCCATCCCACTGTCCCCCTATCAATCCCACATTACCCCTGTCCCCCTATCCATCCCCTGTCCCCCTATCCATCCCACTGTCCCCTTGTCCCCCTATCCATCCCACTGTCCCTCCCACTGTCCCCCTGTCCATCCCACTGTCCCCCTATCCATCCCACTGTTCCCCTGTCCCCCTATCTATCCCACTGTCCCCCTGTCCCTCCCACTGTCCCCCTATCCATCCCACTGTCCCCCTGTCCATCCCACTGTCCCCCTGTCCATCCCACTTTCCCCCTGTCCATCCCACTGTCCCCCTATCCATCCCCCTGTCCCCCTGTCCATCCCACTGTCCCCCTATCCATCCCACTGTCCCCCTATCCATCCCACTGTCCCCCTGTCCCCCCATTCATCCCACTGTCCCATTGTCCCCCTATCCATCCCACTGTCCCTCTCTCCCACCCACTGTCCCCCTATCCATCCCACTGTCCCCCTATCCATCCCACTGTCCCCCTATCCATCCCACTGTCCCTCTGTCCCTCCCACTGTCCCCCTGTCCATCCCACTGTCCCTCCCACTGTCCCCCTGTCCATCCCGCTGTCCCCCTGTCCTTCCTGCTGTCCCCCTGTCCATCCCACTGTCCCCCTTTCCACCCCACTGTCCCCCTATCCACCCCACTGTCCCCCTATCCATCCCACTGTCCCCCTGTCCCCCTATCCATCCCACTGTCCCCCTGTCCCTCCCACTATCCCTCCCACTGTCCCCCTGTCCCTCCCACTATCCCTCCCACTTTCCCCCTGTCCCTCCCACTGTCCCACTGTCCCTCCCACTGTCCATCTGTCCCTCCCACTGTCACCCTGTCCCACCCACTGTCCTCCTGTCTATCCCACTGTCCCCCTATCCATCCCACTGTCCCACTGTCCATCCCTCTGTCCCCCTGTCCATCCCACTGTCCCCCTGTCCCCCTGTCTGTCCCCCTGTCCCTCTCACTGTCTATCCCACTGTCCCCCTATCAATCCCACTGTCCCACTGTCCATCCCTCTGTCAATCCCTCTTCCCCCTGTCCATCCCACTGTCCCCCTATCCACCCCACTGTCCCCCTGTCCACCCCACTGTCCCCCTATCCACCCCACTGTCCCCCTATCCACCCCACTGTCCCCCTATCCCTCCCACTGTCCCCCTGTCCCTCCCACTGTCAACCTGTCCCTCCCACTGTCCCCCTGTCCCTCCCCCTGTCCCCCTGTCTATCCCACTGCCCCCCTATCCATCCCACTGTCCCCCTATCCCTCCCACTGTCCCCCTATCCCTCCCACTGTCTCCCTATCCATCCCACTGTCCCTCTATCCATCCCACTGTCCCCCTATCCCTCCCACTGTCTCCCTATCTATCCCACTGTCCCTCTATCCATCGCACTGTCCCTCTATCCATCCCACTGTCCCTCTATCCATCCCACTGTCCCTCTATTCCTCCCACTGTCCCCCTATCCATCCCACTGTCCCCATATCCATTCCGCTGTCCCCCTATCCCTCCCGCTGTCCCCCTATCTATCCCACTGTCCCCCTGTCCCACTATCCATCTCACTGTCCTACTGTCCCCCTATCCATCCCACTATCACCCTATCCATCCCACTGTCCCCCTGTCCCCCTATCCATCCCACTGTCCCCCTATCCATCCCACTGTCCCCCTGTCCCCCTATCCATCCCACTGTCCCCCTATCCATCCCACTCTCCCACTGTCCCTCTGTCCCTCCCACTGTCCCCCTGTCCCTCCCACTGTCCCCCTGTCCATCCCACTGCCCCCCTATCCATCCCACTGTACCCCTGTCCATCCCCCTGTCCATCCCACTGTCCCCCTGTCCATCCCACTGTCCCCCTGTCCATCCCACTGTCCCCCTGTCCATCCCACTCTCCCCCTATCCATCCCACTGTCCCCCTATCCATCCCACTGTCCCCCTATCCATCCTACTGTCCCCCTATCCATCCCCCTGTCCATCCCACTGCCCCCCTATCCATCCCACTGTACCCCTGTCCATCCCCCTGTCCATCCCACTGTCCCCCTGTCCATCCCACTGTCCCCCTGTCCATCCCACTCTCCCCCTATCCCTCCCACTGTCCCCCTATCCCTCCCACTGTCCCCCTATCCATCCCACTGTCCCCCTATCCATCCCGCTGTCCCCCTATTCCTCTCGCTGTCCCCCTATCTATCCCATTGTCCCCCTATCCATCTCACTGTCCTACTGTCTCCCTATCCATCCCACTATCCCCCTATCCATCCCACTGTCCCCCTGTCCCCCTATCCATCCCCCTATCCATCCCACTGTCCCCCTATCCATCCCACTGTCCCACTGTCCCCCTGTCCCTCCCACTGTCCCCCTGTCCCTCCCACTGTCCCCCTGTCCATCCCACTGCCCCCCTATCCATCCCACTGTACCCCTGTCCATCCCCCTGTCCCCCTGTCCATCCCCCTTTCCCCCTGTCCATCCCACTCTCCCCCTATCCATCCCACTGTCCCCCTATCCATCCTACAGTCCCCCTATCCATCCCCCTGTCCCCCTGTAAATCCCACTGTCCCCCTGTCCATCCCATTGTCTCCCTGTCCATCCCACTGTCCCCCTATCCATCCCACTGTCCCTCTATCCATCCCACTGTCCCCCTATCCATCCCACTGTCCCCCTATCCATCCCACTGTCCCTCTATCCCTCCCACTGTACCCCTATCCCTCCCACTGCCCCCCTATCAATCCCACTGTCCCCCTATCCATCCCGCTGTCCCCTATCCATACCACTGTCCCCCTGTCCCCCTATCCATCCTACTGTCCCCCTGTCCATCCCACTGTCCCCCTGTCCCCCTATCCATCCCACTGTCCCCCTGTCCATCCCACTGTCCCCCTGTCCATCCCACTGTCCCTCTGTCCCCTGTCCATCCCACTGTCCCCCTGTCTATCCCACTGTCCCCCTGTCCATCCCGCTGTCCCCTGTCCATCCCACTGTCCCACTATCCCTCCCAATGTCCCCCTATCCATCCCACTGTACCCCTGTCCATCCCACTATCCCCCTGTCCATCCCACTGTCCCCCTGTCCATCCCACTCTCCCCCTATCCATCCCACTGTCCCCCTATCCATCCCCCTGTCCATCCCATTGTCCCCCTATAAATCCCACTGTCCCCCTGTCCATCCCACCGTCCCCCTGTCCATCCCACTGCCCCCCTATTCATCCCACTGTACCCCTGTCCATCCTCCTGTCCATCCCACTGTCCCCCTGTCCATCCCACTCCCCCCTTGTCAATCCCACTGTCCCCCTATCTATCCTACTGTCTCCCTATCCATCCCTCTGTCCATCCCACTGCCCCCCTATCCATCCCACTGTACCCCTGTCCATCCCCCTGTCCATCCCACTGTCCCCCTGTCCATCCCACTGTCCCCCTGTCCCCCTATCCATCCTACTGTCCCCCTATCCCTCCCACTGTCCCCCTATCCCTCCCACTGTCCCTCTATCCATCCCACTGTCCCGCTATCCATCCCACTGTCCCCCTATCAATCCCACAGTACCCCTGTCCCCCTATCCATCCCCTGTCCCCCTATCCATCCCACTGTCCCCTTGTCCCCCTATCCATCCCACTGTCCCTCCCACTGTCCCCCTGTCCATCCCACTGTCCCCCTATCCATCCCACTGTTCCCCTGTCCCCCTATCTATCCCACTGTCCCCCTGTCCCTCCCACTGTCCCCCTATCCATCCCACTGTCCCCCTGTCCATCCCACTGTCCCCCTGTCCATCCCACTTTCCCCCTGTCCATCCCACTGTCCCCCTATCCATCCCCCTGTCCCCCTGTCCATCCCACTGTCCCCCTATCCATCCCACTGTCCCCCTATCCATCCCACTGTCCCCCTGTCCCCCCATTCATCCCACTGTCCCATTGTCCCCCTATCCATCCCACTGTCCCTCTCTCCCACCCACTGTCCCCCTATCCATCCCACTGTCCCCCTATCCATCCCACTGTCCCCCTATCCATCCCACTGTCCCTCTGTCCCTCCCACTGTCCCCCTGTCCATCCCACTGTCCCTCCCACTGTCCATCCCGCTGTCCCCCTGTCCTTCCTGCTGTCCCCCTGTCCATCCCACTGTCCCCCTTTCCACCCCACTGTCCCCCTATCCACCCCACTGTCCCCCTATCCATCCCACTGTCCCCCTGTCCCCCTATCCATCCCACTGTCCCCCTGTCCCTCCCACTATCCCTCCCACTGTCCCCCTGTCCCTCCCACTATCCCTCCCACTTTCCCCCTGTCCCTCCCACTGTCCCACTGTCCCTCCCACTGTCCATCTGTCCCTCCCACTGTCACCCTGTCCCACCCACTGTCCTCCTGTCTATCCCACTGTCCCCCTATCCATCCCACTGTCCCACTGTCCATCCCTCTGTCCATCCCTCTGTCCCCCTGTCCATCCCACTGTCCCCCTGTCCCCCTGTCTGTCCCCCTGTCCCTCTCACTGTCTATCCCACTGTCCCCCTATCAATCCCACTGTCCCACTGTCCATCCCTCTGTCAATCCCTCTTCCCCCTGTCCATCCCACTGTCCCCCTATCCACCCCACTGTCCCCCTGTCCACCCCACTGTCCCCCTATCCACCCCACTGTCCCCCTATCCACCCCACTGTCCCCCTATCCCTCCCACTGTCCCCCTGTCCCTCCCACTGTCCCTCCCACTGTCAACCTGTCCCTCCCACTGTCCCCCTGTCCCTCCCACTATCCCTCCCACTGTCCCCCTGTCCCTCCCACTATCCCTCCCACTTTCCCCCTGTCCCTCCCACTGTCCCACTGTCCCTCCCACTGTCCATCTGTCCCTCCCACTGTCACCCTGTCCCACCCACTGTCCTCCTGTCTATCCCACTGTCCCCCTATCCATCCCACTGTCCCACTGTCCATCCCTCTGTCCATCCCTCTGTCCCCCTGTCCATCCCACTGTCCCCCTGTCCCCCTGTCTGTCCCCCTGTCCCTCTCACTGTCTATCCCACTGTCCCCCTATCAATCCCACTGTCCCACTGTCCATCCCTCTGTCAATCCCTCTTCCCCCTGTCCATCCCACTGTCCCCCTATCCCTCCCACTGTCTCCCTATCCATCCCACTGTCCCTCTATCCATCCCACTGTCCCCCTATCCCTCCCACTGTCTCCCTATCTATCCCACTGTCCCTCTATCCATCGCACTGTCCCTCTATCCATCCCACTGTCCCTCTATCCATCCCACTGTCCCTCTATTCCTCCCACTGTCCCCCTATCCATTCCACTGTCCCCATATCCATTCCGCTGTCCCCCTATCCCTCCCGCTGTCCCCCTATCTATCCCACTGTCCCCCTGTCCCACTATCCATCTCACTGTCCTACTGTCCCCCTATCCATCCCACTATCACCCTATCCATCCCACTGTCCCCCTGTCCCCCTATCCATCCCACTGTCCCCCTATCCATCCCACTGTCCCCCTGTCCCCCTATCCATCCCACTGTCCCCCTATCCATCCCACTCTCCCACTGTCCCTCTGTCCCTCCCACTGTCCCCCTGTCCCTCCCACTGTCCCCCTGTCCATCCCACTGCCCCCCTATCCATCCCACTGTACCCCTGTCCATCCCCCTGTCCATCCCACTGTCCCCCTGTCCATCCCCACTGTCCCCCTGTCCATCCCACTGTCCCCCTGTCCATCCCACTCTCCCCCTATCCATCCCACTGTCCCCCTATCCATCCCACTGTCCCCCTATCCATCCCACTGTCCCTCTATCCCTCCCACTGTACCCCTATCCCTCCCACTGCCCCCCTATCAATCCCACTGTCCCCCTATCCATCCCGCTGTCCCCTATCCATACCACTGTCCCCCTGTCCCCCTATCCATCCTACTGTCCCCCTGTCCATCCCACTGTCCCCCTGTCCCCCTATCCATCCCACTGTCCCCCTGTCCATCCCACTGTCCCCCTGTCCATCCCACTGTCCCTCTGTCCCCTGTCCATCCCACTGTCCCCCTGTCTATCCCACTGTCCCCCTGTCCATCCCGCTGTCCCCTGTCCATCCCACTGTCCCACTATCCCTCCCACTGTCCCCCTATCCATCCCACTGTACCCCTGTCCATCCCACTATCCCCCTGTCCATCCCACTGTCCCCCTGTCCATCCCACTCTCCCCCTATCCATCCCACTGTCCCCCTATCCACCCCCCTGTCCATCCCATTGTCCCCCTATAAATCCCACTGTCCCCCTGTCCATCCCACTGTCCCCCTGTCCATCCCACTGCCCCCCTATTCATCCCACTGTACCCCTGTCCATCCTCCTGTCCATCCCACTGTCCCCCTGTCCATCCCACTCTCCCCCTGTCAATCCCACTGTCCCCCTATCTATCCTACTGTCTCCCTATCCATCCCTCTGTCCATCCCACTGCCCCCCTATCCATCCCACTGTACCCCTGTCCATCCCCCTGTCCATCCCACTGTCCCCCTGTCCATCCCACTGTACCCCTGTCCATCCCACTATCCCCCTGTCCATCCCACTGTCCCCCTGTCCATCCCACTCTCCCCCTATCCATCCCGCTGTCCCCCTATCCCTCCCGCTGTCCCCCTATCTATCCCACTGTCCCCCTGTCCCCCTATCCATCCCCCTATCCATCCCACTGTCCCCCTGTCCCTCCCACTGTCCACCTGTCCCTCCCACTGTCCCCCTTTCCCTCCCACTGTCCCCCTGTCCCTCCCACTGTCCCCCTGTCCCTCCCACTGTCCCCCTGTCCATCCCACTGTCCCCCTATCCATCCCACTGTCCATCCCACTTTCCCCCTGTCCATCCCACTGTCCCCCTGTCCATCCCACTGTCCCCCTATCCATCCCACTGTCCCCCTATCCCTCCCACTGTCCCCCTATCCATCCCACTGTCCATCCCACTGTCCCCCTGTCCATCCCACTGTCCCCCTGTCCATCCCACTGTCCCCCTATCCATCCCACTGTCCCCCTGACCGTTCCACTGTCCCCCTGACCGTTCCACTGTCCCCCTATCCATCCCACTGTCCCCCTGTCCATCCCACTGTCCCCCTATCCGTCCCACTGTCCTACTGTCCCCATATCCCTCCCACTGTCCCCCTGTCCATCCCATTGTCCCCCTGTCCATCCCACTGTCCCCCTATCCATCCCACTGTCCCTCTATCCATCCCACTGTTCCCCTGTCCCTCCCACTGTCCCCCTATCCATCCCACTGTCCCTCTGTCCATCCCACTGTCCCACTGTCCATCCCACTGTCCCTCTGTCCATCCCACTCTCCCCCTATCCATCCCACTGTCCCCCTATCCATCCCACTGTCCCCCTGTCCATCCCCCTGTCCCCCTATCCATCCCCCTATCCCCCTATCCATCCCCCTGTCCCTCTATCCCTCCCACTGTCCCCCTATCCATTCCACTGTCCCCCTATCCATCCCGCTGTCCCCCTATCCCTCCCGCTGTCCTCCTATCTATCCCACTCTCCCCCTGTCCCCCTATCCATCCCTCTGTCCCCCTGTCCACCTATCCATATCACTGTCCTACTTTCCCCCTATCCATCCCATTATCCCCCTATCCATACAACTGTCCCCCTATCCATCCCCCTATCCATCCCACTGTCCCCCTATCCATCCCACTGTCCCCCTGTCCCTCCCACTGTCCCCCTGTCCCTCCCACTGTCCCCCTTGTCCATCCCACTGTCCCCCTATCCATGTCACTGTACCCCTTTCCATCCCCCTGTCCATCCCACTGTCCCCCTATCCATCCCACTATCCCCCTATCCATCCCACTGTCCCCCTGTCCCCCTATCCATCCCCCTATCCATCCCACTGTCCCCCTGTCCCTCCCACTGTCCACCTGTCCCTCCCACTGTCCCCCTTTCCCTCCCACTGTCCCCCTGCCCTCCCACTGTCCCCCTGTCCCTCCCACTGTCCCCCTGTCCATCCCACTGTCCCCCTATCCATCCCACTGTCCATCCCACTTTCCCCCTGTCCATCCCACTGTCCCCCTGTCCATCCCACTGTCCCCCTATCCATCCCACTGTCCCCCTATCCCTCCCACTGTCCCCCTATCCATCCCACTGTCCATCCCACTGTCCCCCTGTCCATCCCACTGTCCCCCTATCCATCCCACTGTCCCCCTGTCCATCCCACTGTCCCCCTGACCGTTCCACTGTCCCCCTATCCATCCCACTGTCCCCCTGTCCATCCCACTGTCCCCCTATCCGTCCCACTGTCCTACTGTCCCCCTATCCCTCCCACTGTCCCCCTGTCCATCCCACTGTCCCCCTGTCCATCCCACTGTCCCCCTATCCATCCCACTGTCCCTCTATCCATCCCACTGTTCCCCTGTCCCTCCCACTGTCCCCCTATCCATCCCACTGTCCCTCTGTCCATCCCACTGTCCCACTGTCCATCCCACTGTCCCTCTGTCCATCCCACTGTCCCCCTATCCATCCCACTGTCCCCCTATCCATCCCACTGTCCCCCTGTCCATCCCCCTGTCCCCCTATCCATCCCCCTATCCCCCTATCCATCCCCCTGTCCCTCTATCCCTCCCACTGTCCCCCTATCCATTCCACTGTCCCCCTATCCATCCCGCTGTCCCCCTATCCCTCCCGCTGTCCTCCTATCTATCCCACTCTCCCCCTGTCCCCCTATCCATCCCTCTATCCCCCTGTCCACCTATCCATATCACTGTCCTACTGTCCCCCTATCCATCCCATTATCCCCCTATCCATCCAACTGTCCCCCTATCCATCCCCCTATCCATCCCACTGTCCCCCTATCCATCCCACTGTCCCCCTGTCCCTCCCACTGTCCCCCTGTCCCTCCCACTGTCCCCCTTGTCCATCCCACTGTCCCCCTGTCCATCCCACTGTCCCCCTATCCATCCCACTGTCCCCCTATCCTTCCTACTGTCCCCCTATCCATCCCCCTGTCTCTCCCACTGTCCCCCTAACCCTACCACTGTCCCCCTGTCCCTCCCACTGTCCCCCTGTCCATCCCATTGTCCCGCTATCCATCCCACTGTACCCCTGTACATCCCCCTGTCCATCCCACTGTCCCCCTGTCCATCCCACTGTCCCTCTATCCATCCCACTGTCCCCCTATCCATCCCACTGTCCCTCTATCCCTCCCACTGTCCCCGTATCCCTCCCACTGTCCCCCTATCCATCCCACTGTCCCCCTATCCATCCCGCAGTTCCCTATCCCTCCCGCTGTCCCCCTGTCCCTCCCACTGTCCCCCTATCCATCCCACTGTCCCCTATCCATCCCACTGTCCCCCTATCTATCCCACTGTCCCCCTGTCCCCTATCCATCCCACTGTCTTCCTATCCATCCTACTGTCCCCCTTTCCATCCCCCTATCCATCCCACTGTCCCCCTGACCGTTCCACTGTCCCCCTATCCATCCCACTATCCCCCTATCCATCCCACTGTCCCCCTGTCCCCCTATCCATCCCCCTATCCATCCCACTGTCCCCCTGTCCCTCCCACAGTCCACCTGTCCCTCCCACTGTCCCCCTTTCCTTCCCACTGTCCCCCTGTCCCTCCCACTGTCCCCCTGTCCCTCCCACTGTCCCCCTGTCCATCCCACTGTCCCCCTATCCATCCCACTGTCCATCCCACTGTCCCCCTGTCCATCCCACTGTCCCCCTGTCCATCCCACTGTCCCCCTATCCATCCCACTGTCCCTCTATCCCTCCCACTGTCCCCGTATCCCTCCCACTGTCCCCCTATCCATCCCACTGTCCCCCTATCCATCCCGCTGTTCCCTATCCCTCCCGCTGTCCCCCTATCCCTCCCACTGTCCCCCTATCCATCCCACTGTCCCCCTATCCATCCTACTGTCCCCCTATCCATCCCACTGTCCCCCTGTCCCCTATCCATCCCACTGTCTTCCTATCCATCCTACTGTCCCCCTATCCATCCCCCTATCCATCCCACTGTCCCCCTGACCGTTCCACTGTCCCCCTATCCATCCCACTATCCCCCTATCCATCCCACTGTCCCCCTGTCCCCCTATCCATCCCCCTATCCATCCCACTGTCCCCCTGTCCCTCCCACTGTCCACCTGTCCCTCCCACTGTCCCCCTTTCCCTCCCACTGTCCCCCTGTCCCTCCCACTGTCCCCCTGTCCCTCCCACTGTCCCCCTGTCCATCCCACTGTCCCCCTATCCATCCCACTGTCCATCCCACTTTCCCCCTGTCCATCCCACTGTCCCCCTGTCCATCCCACTGTCCCCCTATCCATCCCACTGTCCCCCTATCCCTCCCACTGTCCCCCTATCCATCCCACTGTCCATCCCACTGTCCCCCTGTCCATCCCACTGTCCCCCTGTCCATCCCACTGTCCCCCTATCCATCCCACTGTCCCCCTGTCCATCCCACTGTCCCCCTGACCGTTCCACTGTCCCCCTATCCATCCCACTGTCCCCCTGTCCATCCCACTGTCCCCCTATCCGTCCCACTGTCCTACTGTCCCCATATCCCTCCCACTGTCCCCCTGTCCATCCCACTGTCCCCCTGTCCATCCCACTGTCCCCCTATCCATCCCACTGTCCCTCTATCCATCCCACTGTTCCCCTGTCCCTCCCACTGTCCCCCTATCCATCCCACTGTCCCTCTGTCCATCCCACTGTCCCACTGTCCATCCCACTGTCCCTCTGTCCATCCCACTGTCCCCCTATCCATCCCACTGTCCCCCTATCCATCCCACTGTCCCCCTGTCCATCCCCCTGTCCCCCTATCCATCCCCCTATCCCCCTATCCATCCCCCTGTCCCTCTATCCCTCCCACTGTCCCCCTATCCATTCCACTGTCCCCCTATCCATCCCGCTGTCCCCCTATCCCTCCCGCTGTCCTCCTATCTATCCCACTCTCCCCCTGTCCCCCTATCCATCCCTCTGTCCCCCTGTCCACCTATCCATATCACTGTCCTACTTTCCCCCTATCCATCCCACTATCCCCCTATCCATCCAACTGTCCCCCTATCCATCCCCCTATCCATCCCACTGTCCCCCTATCCATCCCACTGTCCCCCTGTCCCTCCCACTGTCCCCCTGTCCCTCCCACTGTCCCCCTTGTCCATCCCACTGTCCCCCTATCCATGTCACTGTACCCCTTTCCATCCCCCTGTCCATCCCACTGTCCCCCTGTCCATCCCACTGTCCCCCTATCCATCCCACTGTCCCCCTATCCTTCCTACTGTCCCCCTATCCATCCCCCTGTCTCTCCCACTGTCCCCCTAACCCTACCACTGTCCCCCTGTCCCTCCCACTGTCCCCCTGTCCATCCCATTGTCCCGCTATCCATCCCACTGTACCCCTGTACATCCCCCTGTCCATCCCACTGTCCCCCTGTCCATCCCACTGTCCCTCTATCCATCCCACTGTCCCCCTATCCATCCCACTGTCTCTCTATCCCTCCCACTGTCCCCGTATCCCTCCCACTGTCCCCCTATCCATCCCACTGTCCCCCTATCCATCCCGCAGTTCCCTATCCCTCCCGCTGTCCCCCTGTCCCTCCCACTGTCCCCCTATCCATCCCACTGTCCCCCTATCCATCCTACTGTCCCCCTATCCATCCCACTGTCCCCCTGTCCCCTATCCATCCCACTGTCTTCCTATCCATCCTACTGTCCCCCTATCCATCCCCCTATCCATCCCACTGTCCCCCTGACCGTTCCACTGTCCCCCTATCCATCCCACTATCCCCCTATCCATCCCACTGTCCCCCTGTCCCCCTATCCATCCCCCTATCCATCCCACTGTCCCCCTGTCCCTCCCACTGTCCACCTGTCCCTCCCACTGTCCCCCTTTCCTTCCCACTGTCCCCCTGTCCCTCCCACTGTCCCCCTGTCCCTCCCACTGTCCCCCTGTCCATCCCACTGTCCCCCTATCCATCCCACTGTCCATCCCACTGTCCCCCTGTCCATCCCACTGTCCCCCTGTCCATCCCACTGTCCCCCTATCCATCCCACTGTCCCTCTATCCCTCCCACTGTCCCCGTATCCCTCCCACTGTCCCCCTATCCATCCCACTGTCCCCCTATCCATCCCGCTGTTCCCTATCCCTCCCGCTGTCCCCCTATCCATCCCACTATCCCCCTATCCATCCCACTGTCCCCCTGTCCCCCTATCCATCCCCCTATCCATCCCACTGTCCCCCTGTTCCTCCCACTGTCCACCTGTCCCTCCCACTGTCCCCCTTTTCCTCCCACTGTCCCCCTGTCCCTCCCACTGTCCCCCTGTCCCTCCCACTGTCCCCCTGTCCATCCCACTGTCCCCCTATCCATCCCACTGTCCATCCCACTTTCCCCCTGTCCATCCCACTGTCCCCCTGTCCATCCCACTGTCCCCCTATCCATCCCACTGTCCCCCTATCCCTCCCACTGTCCCCCTATCCATCCCACTGTCCCCCTATCCATCCCACTGTCCATCCCACTGTCCCCCTGTCCATCCCACTGTCCCCCTGTCCATCCCACTGTTCCCCTATCCATCCCACTGTCCCCCTGTCCATCCCACTGTCCCCCTATCCGTCCCACTGTCCTACTGTCCCCCTATCCCTCCCACTGTCCCCCTGTCCATCCCACTGTCCCCCTGTCCATCCCAATGTCCCCCTATCCATCCCACTGTCCCTCTATCCATCCCACTGTTCCCCTGTCCCTCCCACTGTCCCCCTATCCATCCCACTGTCCCTCTGTCCATCCCACTGTCCCACTGTCCATCCCACTGTCCCTCTGTCCATCCCACTGTCCCCCTATCCATCCCACTGTCCCCCTATCCATCCCACTGTCCCCCTGTCCATCCCCCTGTCCCCCTATCCATCTCCCTATCCCCCTATCCATCCCCCTGTCCCCCTGTCCCTCCCACTGTCCCCCTATCCATCCCACTGTCCCTCTGTCCATCCCACTGTCCCCCTGTCCATCCCACTGTCCCCCTATCCATCCCACTGTCCCCCTATCCATCCCACTGTCCCTCTGTCCATCCCACTGTCCCCCTATCTCTCCCACTGTCCCCCTGTCCATCCCTCTTTCCCCCTATCCATCCCACTGTCCCCCTGTCCATCCTACTGTCCCCCTAGCCATTCCCCTGTCCCCCTATCCATCCCCCTGTCCATCCCACTGTCCCCCTGTCCCCCTATCCATCCCACTGTCCCCCTGTCCCCCTATCCATCCCACTGTCCCCCTATCCATCCCACTGTCCCCCTATCCATCCCACTGTCCCTCTGTCCATCCCACTGTCCCCCTATCTCTCCCACTGTCCCCCTGTCCATCCCTCTTTCCCCCTATCCATCCCACTGTCCCCCTGTCCATCCTACTGTCCCCCTAGCCATTCCCCTGTCCCCCTATCCATCCCCCTGTCCATCCCACTGTCCCTCTGTCCATCCCACTGTCCCCCTATCTCTCCCACTGTCCCCCTGTCCATCCCTCTTTCCCCCTATCCATCCCACTGTCCCCCTGTCCATCCCACTGTCCCCCTAGCCATCCCCCTGTCTCCCTATCCATCCCCCTATCCATCCCACTGTCCCCCTGTCCCCCTATCCATCCCACTGTCCCCCTATCCATCCCACTGTCCCCCTATCCATCCCACTGTCCCTCTGTCCCTCCTACTGTCCCCGTATTCATCCCACTGTCCCCCTGTCCATCCCACCGTCCCCCTATCCATCCCCCTGTCCATCCCCCTGTCCCCCTGTCCATCCCACTGTCCCCCTATCCATCCCCCTGTCCCCCTATCCATCCCCCTGTCCCCCTATCCATCCCCCTGTCCCCCTATCCATCCCACTGTCCCCCTATCCATCCCACTGTCCCCTATCCATCCCACTGTCCCCCTATCCATCCCACTGTCCCCCTGTCCCCCTATCCATCCCACTGTCCCCCTGTCCCCCTATCCATCCCACTGTCCCTCTGTCCCTCCCACTGTCCCCCTATCCATCCCACTGTCCCTCTGTCCATCCACTGTCCCCTATGACTCCCACTGTCCCTCTGTCCATCCCACTGTCCCCCTGTCCATCCCACTGTCCCCTGTCCATCCCACTGTCCCCCTATTCATCCCACTGTCCCCGTATCCATCCCACTGTCCCCCTATCCATCCCACTGTCCCCTATCTGCCCCACTGTCCATCCCACTGTCCCCCTATCCATCCCACTGTCCCTCTGTCCCCCTTTCCATCCCACTGTCCCCCTATCCATCCCACTGTCCCCCTGTCCATCCCGCTGTCCCCCTGTCCATCCCGCTGTCCCCCTGTCCATCCCCCTGTCCAGCCCGCTGTCCCCCTGTCCATCCCACTGTCCCCCTGTCCCTCCCACTGTCCCCCTGTCCCTCCCACTGTCCCCCTGTCCATCCCACTGTCCCCCTATCCATCCCACTGTCCATCCCACTGTCCCCCTGTCCATCCCACTGTCCCCTGTCCATCCCACTGTCCCCCTATCCATCCCACTGTCCCTCTATCCCTCCCACTGTCCCCGTATCCCTCCCACTGTCCCCCTATCCATCCCACTGTCCCCCTATCCATCCCGCTGTTCCCTATCCCTCCCGCTGTCCCCCTATCCCTCCCACTGTCCCCCTATCCATCCCACTGTCCCCCTATCCATCCTACTGTCCCCCTATCCATCCCACTGTCCCCCTGTCCCCTATCCATCCCACTGTCTTCCTATCCATCCTACTGTCCCCCTATCCATCCCCCTATCCATCCCACTGTCCCCCTGACCGTTCCACTGTCCCCCTATCCATCCCACTATCCCCCTATCCATCCCACTGTCCCCCTGTCCCCCTATCCATCCCCCTATCCATCCCACTGTCCCCCTGTCCCTCCCACTGTCCACCTGTCCCTCCCACTGTCCACCTTTCCCTCCCACTGTCCCCCTGTCCCTCCCACTGTCCCCCTGTCCCTCCCACTGTCCCCCTGTCCATCCCACTGTCCCCCTATCCATCCCACTGTCCATCCCACTTTCCCCCTGTCCATCCCACTGTCCCCCTGTCCATCCCACTGTCCCCCTATCCATCCCACTGTCCCCCTATCCCTCCCACTGTCCCCCTATCCATCCCACTGTCCATCCCACTGTCCCCCTGTCCATCCCACTGTCCCCCTGTCCATCCCACTGTCCCCCTATCCATCCCACTGTCCCCCTGTCCATCCCACTGTCCCCCTGACCGTTCCACTGTCCCCCTATCCATCCCACTGTCCCCCTGTCCATCCCACTGTCCCCCTATCCGTCCCACTGTCCTACTGTCCCCATATCCCTCCCACTGTCCCCCTGTCCATCCCACTGTCCCCCTGTCCATCCCACTGTCCCCCTATCCATCCCACTGTCCCTCTATCCATCCCACTGTTCCCCTGTCCCTCCCACTGTCCCCCTATCCATCCCACTGTCCCTCTGTCCATCCCACTGTCCCACTGTCCATCCCACTGTCCCTCTGTCCATCCCACTGTCCCCCTATCCATCCCACTGTCCCCCTATCCATCCCACTGTCCCCCTGTCCATCCCCCTGTCCCCCTATCCATCCCCCTATCCCCCTATCCATCCCCCTGTCCCTCTATCCCTCCCACTGTCCCCCTATCCATTCCACTGTCCCCCTATCCATCCCGCTGTCCCCCTATCCCTCCCGCTGTCCTCCTATCTATCCCACTCTCCCCCTGTCCCCCTATCCATCCCTCTGTCCCCCTGTCCACCTATCCATATCACTGTCCTACTTTCCCCCTATCCATCCCATTATCCCCCTATCCATCCAACTGTCCCCCTATCCATCCCCCTATCCATCCCACTGTCCCCCTATCCATCCCACTGTCCCCCTGTCCCTCCCACTGTCCCCCTGTCCCTCCCACTGTCCCCCTTGTCCATCCCACTGTCCCCCTATCCATGTCACTGTACCCCTTTCCATCCCCCTGTCCATCCCACTGTCCCCCTGTCCATCCCACTGTCCCCCTATCCATCCCACTGTCCCCCTATCCTTCCTACTGTCCCCCTATCCATCCCCCTGTCTCTCCCACTGTCCCCCTAACCCTACCACTGTCCCCCTGTCCCTCCCACTGTCCCCCTGTCCATCCCATTGTCCCGCTATCCATCCCACTGTACCCCTGTACATCCCCCTGTCCATCCCACTGCCCCCTGTCCATCCCACTGTCCCTCTATCCATCCCACTGTCCCCCTATCCATCCCACTGTCCCTCTATCCCTCCCACTGTCCCCGTATCCCTCCCACTGTCCCCCTATCCATCCCACTGTCCCCCTATCCATCCCGCAGTTCCCTATCCCTCCCGCTGTCCCCCTGTCCCTCCCACTGTCCCCCTATCCATCCCACTGTCCCCCTATCCATCCTACTGTCCCCCTATCCATCCCACTGTCCCCCTGTCCCCTATCCATCCCACTGTCTTCCTATCCATCCTACTGTCCCCCTATCCATCCCCCTATCCATCCCACTGTCCCCCTGACCGTTCCACTGTCCCCCTATCCATCCCACTATCCCCCTATCCATCCCACTGTCCCCCTGTCCCCCTATCCATCCCCCTATCCATCCCACTGTCCCCCTGTCCCTCCCACTGTCCACCTGTCCCTCCCACTGTCCCCCTTTCCTTCCCACTGTCCCCCTGTCCCTCCCACTGTCCCCCTGTCCCTCCCACTGTCCCCCTGTCCATCCCACTGTCCCCCTATCCATCCCACTGTCCATCCCACTGTCCCCCTGTCCATCCCACTGTCCCCTGTCCATCCCACTGTCCCCCTATCCATCCCACTGTCCCTCTATCCCTCCCACTGTCCCCGTATCCCTCCCACTGTCCCCCTATCCATCCCACTGTCCCCCTATCCATCCCGCTGTTCCCTATCCCTCCCGCTGTCCCCCTATCCATCCCACTATCCCCCTATCCATCCCACTGTCCCCCTGTCCCCCTATCCATCCCCCTATCCATCCCACTGTCCCCCTGTCCCTCCCACTGTCCACCTGTCCCTCCCACTGTCCCCCTTTTCCTCCCACTGTCCCCCTGTCCCTCCCACTGTCCCCCTGTCCCTCCCACTGTCCCCCTGTCCATCCCACTGTCCCCCTATCCATCCCACTGTCCATCCCACTTTCCCCCTGTCCATCCCACTGTCCCCCTGTCCATCCCACTGTCCCCCTATCCATCCCACTGTCCCCCTATCCCTCCCACTGTCCCCCTATCCATCCCACTGTCCATCCCACTGTCCCCTGTCCATCCCACTGTCCCCCTGTCCATCCCACTGTCCCCCTATCCATCCCACTGTCCCCCTGTCCATCCCACTGTCCCCCTGACCGTTCCACTGTCCCCCTATCCATCCCACTGTCCCCCTGTCCATCCCACTGTCCCCCTATCCGTCCCACTGTCCTACTGTCCCCCTATCCCTCCCACTGTCCCCCTGTCCATCCCACTGTCCCCCTGTCCATCCCACTGTCCCCCTATCCATCCCACTGTCCCTCTATCCATCCCACTGTCCCCCTGTCCCCCTATCCATCCTACTGTCCCCCTATCCCTCCCACTGTCCCCCTATCCCTCCCACTGTCCCTCTATCCATCCCACTGTCCCGCTATCCATCCCACTGTCCCCCTATCAATCCCACAGTACCCCTGTCCCCCTATCCATCCCCTGTCCCCCTATCCATCCCACTGTCCCCTTGTCCCCCTATCCATCCCACTGTCCCTCCCACTGTCCCCCTGTCCATCCCACTGTCCCCCTATCCATCCCACTGTTCCCCTGTCCCCCTATCTATCCCACTGTCCCTCCGACTGTCCCCCTATCCATCCCACTGTCCCCCTGTCCATCCCACTGTCCCCCTGTCCATCCCACTTTCCCCCTGTCCATCCCACTGTCCCCCTATCCATCCCCCTGTCCCCCTGTCCATCCCACTGTCCCCCTATCCATCCCACTGTCCCCCTATCCATCCCACTGTCCCCCTGTCCCCCCATTCATCCCACTGTCCCATTGTCCCCCTATCCATCCCACTGTCCCTCTCTCCCACCCACTGTCCCCCTATCCATCCCACTGTCCCCCTATCCATCCCACTGTCCCCCTATCCATCCCACTGTCCCTCTGTCCCTCCCACTGTCCCCCTGTCCATCCCACTGTCCCTCCCACTGTCCCCCTGTCCATCCCGCTGTCCCCCTGTCCTTCCTGCTGTCCCCCTGTCCATCCCACTGTCCCCCTTTCCACCCCACTGTCCCCCTATCCACCCCACTGTCCCCCTATCCATCCCACTGTCCCCCTGTCCCCCTATCCATCCCACTGTCCCCCTGTCCCTCCCACTATCCCTCCCACTGTCCCCCTGTCCCTCCCACTATCCCTCCCACTTTCCCCCTGTCCCTCCCACTGTCCCACTGTCCCTCCCACTGTCCATCTGTCCCTCCCACTGTCACCCTGTCCCACCCACTGTCCTCCTGTCTATCCCACTGTCCCCCTATCCATCCCACTGTCCCACTGTCCATCCCTCTGTCCATCCCTCTGTCCCCCTGTCCATCCCACTGTCCCCCTGTCCCCCTGTCTGTCCCCCTGTCCCTCTCACTGTCTATCCCACTGTCCCCCTATCAATCCCACTGTCCCACTGTCCATCCCTCTGTCAATCCCTCTTCCCCCTGTCCATCCCACTGTCCCCCTATCCACCCCACTGTCCCCCTGTCCACCCCACTGTCCCCCTATCCACCCCACTGTCCCCCTATCCACCCCACTGTCCCCCTATCCCTCCCACTGTCCCCCTGTCCCTCCCACTGTCCCTCCCACTGTCAACCTGTCCCTCCCACTGTCCCCCTGTCCCTCCCCCTGTCCCCCTGTCTATCCCACTGCCCCCCTATCCATCCCACTGTCCCCCTATCCCTCCCACTGTCCCCCTATCCCTCCCACTGTCTCCCTATCCATCCCACTGTCCCTCTATCCATCCCACTGTCCCCCTATCCCTCCCACTGTCTCCCTATCTATCCCACTGTCCCTCTATCCATCGCACTGTCCCTCTATCCATCCCACTGTCCCTCTATCCATCCCACTGTCCCTCTATTCCTCCCACTGTCCCCCTATCCATCCCACTGTCCCCATATCCATTCCGCTGTCCCCCTATCCCTCCCGCTGTCCCCCTATCTATCCCACTGTCCCCCTGTCCCACTATCCATCTCACTGTCCTACTGTCCCCCTATCCATCCCACTATCACCCTATCCATCCCACTGTCCCCCTGTCCCCCTATCCATCCCACTGTCCCCCTATCCATCCCACTGTCCCCCTGTCCCCCTATCCATCCCACTGTCCCCCTATCCATCCCACTCTCCCACTGTCCCTCTGTCCCTCCCACTGTCCCCCTGTCCCTCCCACTGTCCCCCTGTCCATCCCACTGCCCCCCTATCCATCCCACTGTACCCCTGTCCATCCCCCTGTCCATCCCACTGTCCCCCTGTCCATCCCACTGTCCCCCTGTCCATCCCACTGTCCCCCTGTCCATCCCACTCTCCCCCTATCCATCCCACTGTCCCCCTATCCATCCCACTCTCCCCCTATCCATCCTACTGTCCCCCTATCCATCCCCCTGTCCATCCCACTGCCCCCCTATCCATCCCACTGTACCCCTGTCCATCCCCCTGTCCATCCCACTGTCCCCCTGTCCATCCCACTGTCCCCCTGTCCATCCCACTCTCCCCCTATCCCTCCCACTGTCCCCCTATCCCTCCCACTGTCCCCCTATCCATCCCACTGTCCCCCTATCCATCCCGCTGTCCCCCTATTCCTCTCGCTGTCCCCCTATCTATCCCATTGTCCCCCTATCCATCTCACTGTCCTACTGTCTCCCTATCCATCCCACTATCCCCCTATCCATCCCACTGTCCCCCTGTCCCCCTATCCATCCCCCTATCCATCCCACTGTCCCCCTATCCATCCCACTGTCCCACTGTCCCCCTGTCCCTCCCACTGTCCCCCTGTCCCTCCCACTGTCCCCCTGTCCATCCCACTGCCCCCCTATCCATCCCACTGTACCCCTGTCCATCCCCCTGTCCCCCTGTCCATCCCCCTTTCCCCCTGTCCATCCCACTCTCCCCCTATCCATCCCACTGTCCCCCTATCCATCTTACAGTCCCCCTATCCATCCCCCTGTCCCCCTGTAAATCCCACTGTCCCCCTGTCCATCCCATTGTCTCCCTGTCCATCCCACTGTCCCCCTGTCCATCCCACTGTCCCTCTATCCATCCCACTGTCCCCCTATCCATCCCACTGTCCCCCTATCCATCCCACTGTCCCTCTATCCCTCCCACTGTACCCCTATCCCTCCCACTGCCCCCCTATCAATCCCACTGTCCCCCTATCCATCCCGCTGTCCCCTATCCATACCACTGTCCCCCTGTCCCCCTATCCATCCTACTGTCCCCCTGTCCATCCCACTGTCCCCCTGTCCCCCTATCCATCCCACTGTCCCCCTGTCCATCCCACTGTCCCCCTGTCCATCCCACTGTCCCTCTGTCCCCTGTCCATCCCACTGTCCCCCTGTCTATCCCACTGTCCCCCTGTCCATCCCGCTGTCCCCTGTCCATCCCACTGTCCCACTATCCCTCCCACTGTCCCCCTATCCATCCCACTGTACCCCTGTCCATCCCACTATCCCCCTGTCCATCCCACTGTCCCCCTGTCCATCCCACTCTCCCCCTCTCCATCCCACTGTCCCCCTATCCATCCCCCTGTCCATCCCATTGTCCCCCTATAAATCCCACTGTCCCCCTGTCCATCCCACTGTCCCCCTGTCCATCCCACTGCCCCCCTATTCATCCCACTGTACCCCTGTCCATCCTCCTGTCCATCCCACTGTCCCCCTGTCCATCCCACTCTCCCCCTGTCAATCCCACTGTCCCCCTATCTATCCTACTGTCTCCCTATCCATCCCTCTGTCCATCCCACTGCCCCCCTATCCATCCCACTGTACCCCTGTCCATCCCCCTGTCCATCCCACTGTCCCCCTGTCCATCCCACTGTACCCCTGTCCATCCCACTATCCCCCTGTCCATCCCACTGTCCCCCTGTCCATCCCACTCTCCCCCTATCCATCCCGCTGTCCCCCTATCCCTCCCGCTGTCCCCCTATCTATCCCACTGTCCCCCTGTCCCCCTATCCATCCCCCTATCCATCCCACTGTCCCCCTGTCCCTCCCACTGTCCACCTGTCCCTCCCACTGTCCCCCTTTCCCTCCCACTGTCCCCCTGTCCCTCCCACTGTCCCCCTGTCCATCCCACTTTCCCCCTGTCCATCCCACTGTCCCCCTGTCCATCCCACTGTCCCCCTATGCATCCCACTGTCCCCCTATCCCTCCCACTGTCCCCCTATCCATCCCACTGTCCATCCCACTGTCCCCCTGTCCATCCCACTGTCCCCCTGTCCATCCCACTGTCCCCCTATCCATCCCACTGTCCCCCTGACCGTTCCACTGTCCCCCTATCCATCCCACTGTCCCCCTGTCCATCCCACTGTCCCCCTATCCGTCCCACTGTCCTACTGTCCCCATATCCCTCCCACTGTCCCCCTGTCCATCCCATTGTCCCCCTGTCCATCCCACTGTCCCCCTATCCATCCCACTGTCCCTCTATCCATCCCACTGTTCCCCTGTCCCTCCCACTGTCCCCCTATCCATCCCACTGTCCCTCTGTCCATCCCACTGTCCCACTGTCCATCCCACTGTCCCTCTGTCCATCCCACTGTCCCCCTATCCATCCCACTGTCCCCCTATCCATCCCACTGTCCCCCTGTCCATCCCCCTGTCCCCCTATCCATCCCCCTATCCCCCTATCCATCCCCCTGTCCCTCTATCCCTCCCACTGTCCCCCTATCCATTCCACTGTCCCCCTATCCATTCCACTGTCCCCCTATCCATCCCGCTGTCCCCCTATCCCTCCCGCTGTCCTCCTATCTATCCCACTCTCCCCCTGTCCCCCTATCCATCCCTCTGTCCCCCTGTCCACCTATCCATATCACTGTCCTACTTTCCCCCTATCCATCCCATTATCCCCCTATCCATACAACTGTCCCCCTATCCATCCCCCTATCCATCCCACTGTCCCCCTATCCATCCCACTGTCCCCCTGTCCCTCCCACTGTCCCCCTGTCCCTCCCACTGTCCCCCTTGTCCATCCCACTGTCCCCCTATCCATGTCACTGTACCCCTTTCCATCCCCCTGTCCATCCCACTGTCCCCCTATCCATCCCACTATCCCCCTATCCATCCCACTGTCCCCCTGTCCCCCTATCCATCCCCCTATCCATCCCACTGTCCCCCTGTCCCTCCCACTGTCCACCTGTCCCTCCCACTGTCCCCCTTTCCCTCCCACTGTCCCCCTGCCCTCCCACTGTCCCCCTGTCCCTCCCACTGTCCCCCTGTCCATCCCACTGTCCCCCTATCCATCCCACTGTCCATCCCACTTTCCCCCTGTCCATCCCACTGTCCCCCTGTCCATCCCACTGTCCCCCTATCCATCCCACTGTCCCCCTATCCCTCCCACTGTCCCCCTATCCATCCCACTGTCCATCCCACTGTCCCCCTGTCCATCCCACTGTCCCCCTGTCCATCCCACTGTCCCCCTATCCATCCCACTGTCCCCCTGTCCATCCCACTGTCTCCCTGACCGTTCCACTGTCCCCCTATCCATCCCACTGTCCCCCTGTCCATCCCACTGTCCCCCTATCCGTCCCACTGTCCTACTGTCCCCCTATCCCTCCCACTGTCCCCCTGTCCATCCCACTGTCCCCCTGTCCATCCCACTGTCCCCCTATCCATCCCACTGTCCCTCTATCCATCCCACTGTTCCCCTGTCCCTCCCACTGTCCCCCTATCCATCCCACTGTCCCTCTGTCCATCCCACTGTCCCACTGTCCATCCCACTGTCCCTCTGTCCATCCCACTGTCCCCCTATCCATCCCACTGTCCCCCTATCCATCCCACTGTCCCCCTGTCCATCCCCCTGTCCCCCTATCCATCCCCCTATCCCCCTATCCATCCCCCTGTCCCTCTATCCCTCCCACTGTCCCCCTATCCATTCCACTGTCCCCCTATCCATCCCGCTGTCCCCCTATCCCTCCCGCTGTCCTCCTATCTATCCCACTCTCCCCCTGTCCCCCTATCCATCCCTCTGTCCCCCTGTCCACCTATCCATATCACTGTCCTACTGTCCCCCTATCCATCCCATTATCCCCCTATCCATCCAACTGTCCTCCTATCCATCCCCCTATCCATCCCACTGTCCCCCTATCCATCCCACTGTCCCCCTGTCCCTCCCACTGTCCCCCTTGTCCATCCCACTGTCCCCCTATCCATGTCACTGTACCCCTTTCCACCCCCCTGTCCATCCCACTGTCCCCCTGTCCATCCCACTGTCCCCCTATCCATCCCACTGTCCCCCTATCCTTCCTACTGTCCCCCTATCCATCCCCCTGTCTCTCCCACTGTCCCCCTAACCCTACCACTGTCCCCCTGTCCCTCCCACTGTCCCCCTGTCCATCCCATTGTCCCGCTATCCATCCCACTGTACCCCTGTACATCCCCCTGTCCATCCCACTGTCCCCCTTTCCATCCCACTGTCCCTCTATCCATCCCACTGTCCCCCTATCCATCCCACTGTCCCTCTATCCCTCCCACTGTCCCCGTATCCCTCCCACTGTCCCCCTATCCATCCCACTGTCCCCCTATCCATCCCGCAGTTCCCTATCCCTCCCGCTGTCCCCCTGTCCCTCCCACTGTCCCCCTATCCATCCCACTGTCCCCCTATCCATCCCACTGTCCCCCTATCTATCCCACTGTCCCCCTGTCCCCTATCCATCCCACTGTCTTCCTATCCATCCTACTGTCCCCCTATCCATCCCCCTATCCATCCCACTGTCCCCCTGACCGTTCCACTGTCCCCCTATCCATCCCACTATCCCCCTATCCATCCCACTGTCCCCCTGTCCCCCTATCCATCCCCCTATCCATCCCACTGTCCCCCTGTCCCTCCCACTGTCCACCTGTCCCTCCCACTGTCCCCCTTTCCTTCCCACTGTCCCCCTGTCCCTCCCACTGTCCCCCTGTCCCTCCCACTGTCCCCCTGTCCATCCCACTGTCCCCCTATCCATCCCACTGTCCATCCCACTGTCCCCCTGTCCATCCCACTGTCCCCCTGTCCATCCCACTGTCCCCCTATCCATCCCACTGTCCCTCTATCCCTCCCACTGTCCCCGTATCCCTCCCACTGTCCCCCTATCCATCCCACTGTCCCCCTATCCATCCCGCTGTTCCCTATCCCTCCCGCTGTCCCCCTATCCCTCCCACTGTCCCCCTATCCATCCCACTGTCCCCCTATCCATCCTACTGTCCCCCTATCCATCCCACTGTCCCCCTGTCCCCTATCCATCCCACTGTCTTCCTATCCATCCTACTGTCCCCCTATCCATCCCCCTATCCATCCCACTGTCCCCCTGACCGTTCCACTGTCCCCCTATCCATCCCACTATCCCCCTATCCATCCCACTGTCCCCCTGTCCCCCTATCCATCCCCCTATCCATCCCACTGTCCCCCTGTCCCTCCCACTGTCCACCTGTCCCTCCCACTGTCCCCCTTTCCCTCCCACTGTCCCCCTGTCCCTCCCACTGTCCCCCTGTCCCTCCCACTGTCCCCCTGTCCATCCCACTGTCCCCCTATCCATCCCACTGTCCATCCCACTTTCCCCCTGTCCATCCCACTGTCCCCCTGTCCATCCCACTGTCCCCCTATCCATCCCACTGTCCCCCTATCCCTCCCACTGTCCCCCTATCCATCCCACTGTCCATCCCACTGTCCCCCTGTCCATCCCACTGTCCCCCTGTCCATCCCACTGTCCCCCTATCCATCCCACTGTCCCCCTGTCCATCCCACTGTCCCCCTGACCGTTCCACTGTCCCCCTATCCATCCCACTGTCCCCCTGTCCATCCCACTGTCCCCCTATCCGTCCCACTGTCCTACTGTCCCCATATCCCTCCCACTGTCCCCCTGTCCATCCCACTGTCCCCCTGTCCATCCCACTGTCCCCCTATCCATCCCACTGTCCCTCTATCCATCCCACTGTTCCCCTGTCCCTCCCACTGTCCCCCTATCCATCCCACTGTCCCTCTGTCCATCCCACTGTCCCACTGTCCATCCCACTGTCCCTCTGTCCATCCCACTGTCCCCCTATCCATCCCACTGTCCCCCTATCCATCCCACTGTCCCCCTATCCATCCCACTGTCCCCCTGTCCATCCCCCTGTCCCCCTATCCATCCCCCTATCCCCCTATCCATCCCCCTGTCCCTCTATCCCTCCCACTGTCCCCCTATCCATTCCACTGTCCCCCTATCCATCCCGCTGTCCCCCTATCCCTCCCGCTGTCCTCCTATCTATCCCACTCTCCCCCTGTCCCCCTATCCATCCCTCTGTCCCCCTGTCCACCTATCCATATCACTGTCCTACTTTCCCCCTATCCATCCCATTATCCCCCTATCCATCCAACTGTCCCCCTATCCATCCCACTGTCCCCCTATCCATCCCACTGTCCCCCTGTCCCTCCCACTGTCCCCCTGTCCCTCCCACTGTCCCCCTTGTCCATCCCACTGTCCCCCTATCCATGTCACTGTACCCCTTTCCATCCCCCTGTCCATCCCACTGTCCCCCTGTCCATCCCACTGTCCCCCTATCCATCCCACTGTCCCCCTATCCTTCCTACTGTCCCCCTATCCATCCCCCTGTCTCTCCCACTGTCCCCCTAACCCTACCACTGTCCCCCTGTCCCTCCCACTGTCCCCCTGTCCATCCCATTGTCCCGCTATCCATCCCACTGTACCCCTGTACATCCCCCTGTCCATCCCACTGTCCCCCTGTCCATCCCACTGTCCCTCTATCCATCCCACTGTCCCCCTATCCATCCCACTGTCCCTCTATCCCTCCCACTGTCCCCGTATCCCTCCCACTGTCCCCGTATCCCTCCCACTGTCCCCCTATCCATCCCACTGTCCCCCTATCCATCCCGCAGTTCCCTATCCCTCCCGCTGTCCCCCTGTCCCTCCCACTGTCCCCCTATCCATCCCACTGTCCCCCTATCCATCCTACTGTCCCCCTATCCATCCCACTGTCCCCCTGTCCCCTATCCATCCCACTGTCCCCCTATCCATCCTACTGTCCCCCTATCCATCCCACTGTCCCCCTGTCCCCTATCCATCCCACTGTCTTCCTATCCATCCTACTGTCCCCCTATCCATCCCCCTATCCATCCCACTGTCCCCCTGACCGTTCCACTGTCCCCCTATCCATCCCACTATCCCCCTATCCATCCCACTGTCCCCCTGTCCCCCTATCCATCCCCCTATCCATCCCACTGTCCCCCTGTCCCTCCCACTGTCCACCTGTCCCTCCCACTGTCCCCCTTTCCTTCCCACTGTCCCCCTGTCCCTCCCACTGTCCCCCTGTCCCTCCCACTGTCCCCCTGTCCATCCCACTGTCCCCCTATCCATCCCACTGTCCATCCCACTGTCCCCCTGTCCATCCCACTGTCCCCCTGTCCATCCCACTGTCCCCCTATCCATCCCACTGTCCCTCTATCCCTCCCACTGTCCCCGTATCCCTCCCACTGTCCCCCTATCCATCCCACTGTCCCCCTATCCATCCCGCTGTTCCCTATCCCTCCCGCTGTCCCCCTATCCATCCCACTATCCCCCTATCCATCCCACTGTCCCCCTGTCCCCCTATCCATCCCCCTATCCATCCCACTGTCCCCCTGTCCCTCCCACTGTCCACCTGTCCCTCCCACTGTCCCCCTTTTCCTCCCACTGTCCCCCTGTCCCTCCCACTGTCCCCCTGTCCCTCCCACTGTCCCCCTGTCCATCCCACTGTCCCCCTATCCATCCCACTGTCCATCCCACTTTCCCCCTGTCCATCCCACTGTCCCCCTGTCCATCCCACTGTCCCCCTATCCATCCCACTGTCCCCCTATCCCTCCCACTGTCCCCCTATCCATCCCACTGTCCATCCCACTGTCCCCCTGTCCATCCCACTGTCCCCCTGTCCATCCCACTGTCCCCCTATCCATCCCACTGTCCCCCTGTCCATCCCACTGTCCCCCTGACCGTTCCACTGTCCCCCTATCCATCCCACTGTCCCCCTGTCCATCCCACTGTCCCCCTATCCGTCCCACTGTCCTACTGTCCCCCTATCCCTCCCACTGTCCCCCTGTCCATCCCACTGTCCCCCTGTCCATCCCACTGTCCCCCTATCCATCCCACTGTCCCTCTATCCATCCCACTGTCCCCCTGTCCCCCTATCCATCCTACTGTCCCCCTATCCCTCCCACTGTCCCCCTATCCCTCCCACTGTCCCTCTATCCATCCCACTGTCCCGCTATCCATCCCACTGTCCCCCTATCAATCCCACAGTACCCCTGTCCCCCTATCCATCCCCTGTCCCCCTATCCATCCCACTGTCCCCTTGTCCCCCTATCCATCCCACTGTCCCTCCCACTGTCCCCCTGTCCATCCCACTGTCCCCCTATCCATCCCACTGTTCCCCTGTCCCCCTATCTATCCCACTGTCCCCCTGTCCCTCCCACTGTCCCCCTATCCATCCCACTGTCCCCCTGTCCATCCCACTGTCCCCCTGTCCATCCCACTTTCCCCCTGTCCATCCCACTGTCCCCCTATCCATCCCCCTGTCCCCCTGTCCATCCCACTGTCCCCCTATCCATCCCACTGTCCCCCTATCCATCCCACTGTCCCCCTGTCCCCCCATTCATCCCACTGTCCCATTGTCCCCCTATCCATCCCACTGTCCCTCTCTCCCACCCACTGTCCCCCTATCCATCCCACTGTCCCCCTATCCATCCCACTGTCCCCCTATCCATCCCACTGTCCCTCTGTCCCTCCCACTGTCCCCCTGTCCATCCCACTGTCCCTCCCACTGTCCCCCTGTCCATCCCGCTGTCCCCCTGTCCTTCCTGCTGTCCCCCTGTCCATCCCACTGTCCCCCTTTCCACCCCACTGTCCCCCTATCCACCCCACTGTCCCCCTATCCATCCCACTGTCCCCCTGTCCCCCTATCCATCCCACTGTCCCCCTGTCCCTCCCACTATCCCTCCCACTGTCCCCCTGTCCCTCCCACTATCCCTCCCACTTTCCCCCTGTCCCTCCCACTGTCCCACTGTCCCTCCCACTGTCCATCTGTCCCTCCCACTGTCACCCTGTCCCACCCACTGTCCTCCTGTCTATCCCACTGTCCCCCTATCCATCCCACTGTCCCACTGTCCATCCCTCTGTCCATCCCTCTGTCCCCCTGTCCATCCCACTGTCCCCCTGTCCCCCTGTCTGTCCCCCTGTCCCTCTCACTGTCTATCCCACTGTCCCCCTATCAATCCCACTGTCCCACTGTCCATCCCTCTGTCAATCCCTCTTCCCCCTGTCCATCCCACTGTCCCCCTATCCACCCCACTGTCCCCCTGTCCACCCCACTGTCCCCCTATCCACCCCACTGTCCCCCTATCCACCCCACTGTCCCCCTATCCCTCCCACTGTCCCCCTGTCCCTCCCACTGTCCCTCCCACTGTCAACCTGTCCCTCCCACTGTCCCCCTGTCCCTCCCCCTGTCCCCCTGTCTATCCCACTGCCCCCCTATCCATCCCACTGTCCCCCTATCCCTCCCACTGTCCCCCTATCCCTCCCACTGTCTCCCTATCCATCCCACTGTCCCTCTATCCATCCCACTGTCCCCCTATCCCTCCCACTGTCTCCCTATCTATCCCACTGTCCCTCTATCCATCGCACTGTCCCTCTATCCATCCCACTGTCCCTCTATCCATCCCACTGTCCCTCTATTCCTCCCACTGTCCCCCTATCCATCCCACTGTCCCCATATCCATTCCGCTGTCCCCCTATCCCTCCCGCTGTCCCCCTATCTATCCCACTGTCCCCCTGTCCCACTATCCATCTCACTGTCCTACTGTCCCCCTATCCATCCCACTATCACCCTATCCATCCCACTGTCCCCCTGTTCCCCTATCCATCCCACTGTCCCCCTATCCATCCCACTGTCCCCCTGTCCCCCTATCCATCCCACTGTCCCCCTATCCATCCCACTCTCCCACTGTCCCTCTGTCCCTCCCACTGTCCCCCTGTCCCTCCCACTGTCCACCTGTCCCTCCCACTGTCCCCCTTTCCCTCCCACTGTCCCCCTGTCCCTCCCACTGTCCCCCTGTCCATCCCACTTTCCCCCTGTCCATCCCACTGTCCCCCTGTCCATCCCACTGTCCCCCTATGCATCCCACTGTCCCCCTATCCCTCCCACTGTCCCCCTATCCATCCCACTGTCCATCCCACTGTCCCCCTGTCCATCCCACTGTCCCCCTGTCCATCCCACTGTCCCCCTATCCATCCCACTGTCCCCCTGTCCATCCCACTGTCCCCCTGACCGTTCCACTGTCCCCCTATCCATCCCACTGTCCCCCTGTCCATCCCACTGTCCCCCTATCCGTCCCACTGTCCTACTGTCCCCATATCCCTCCCACTGTCCCCCTGTCCATCCCATTGTCCCCCTGTCCATCCCACTGTCCCCCTATCCATCCCACTGTCCCTCTATCCATCCCACTGTTCCCCTGTCCCTCCCACTGTCCCCCTATCCATCCCACTGTCCCTCTGTCCATCCCACTGTCCCACTGTCCATCCCACTGTCCCTCTGTCCATCCCACTGTCCCCCTATCCATCCCACTGTCCCCCTATCCATCCCACTGTCCCCCTGTCCATCCCCCTGTCCCCCTATCCATCCCCCTATCCCCCTATCCATCCCCCTGTCCCTCTATCCCTCCCACTGTCCCCCTATCCATTCCACTGTCCCCCTATCCATCCCGCTGTCCCCCTATCCCTCCCGCTGTCCTCCTATCTATCCCACTCTCCCCCTGTCCCCCTATCCATCCCTCTGTCCCCCTGTCCACCTATCCATATCACTGTCCTACTTTCCCCCTATCCATCCCATTATCCCCCTATCCATACAACTGTCCCCCTATCCATCCCCCTATCCATCCCACTGTCCCCCTATCCATCCCACTGTCCCCCTGTCCCTCCCACTGTCCCCCTGTCCCTCCCACTGTCCCCCTTGTCCATCCCACTGTCCCCCTATCCATGTCACTGTACCCCTTTCCATCCCCCTGTCCATCCCACTGTCCCCCTATCCATCCCACTATCCCCCTATCCATCCCACTGTCCCCCTGTCCCCCTATCCATCCCACTGTCCCCCTGTCCCTCCCACTGTCCACCTGTCCCTCCCACTGTCCCCCTTTCCCTCCCACTGTCCCCCTGCCCTCCCACTGTCCCCCTGTCCCTCCCACTGTCCCCCTGTCCATCCCACTGTCCCCCTATCCATCCCACTGTCCATCCCACTTTCCCCCTGTTCATCCCACTGTCCCCCTGTCCATCCCACTGTCCCCCTATCCATCCCACTGTCCCCCTATCCCTCCCACTGTCCCCCTATCCATCCCACTGTCCATCCCACTGTCCCCCTGTCCATCCCACTGTCCCCCTGTCCATCCCACTGTCCCCCTATCCATCCCACTGTCCCCCTGTCCATCCCACTGTCCCCCTGACCGTTCCACTGTCCCCCTATCCATCCCACTGTCCATCCCACTGTCCCCCTATCCGTCCCACTGTCCTACTGTCCCCCTATCCCTCCCACTGTCCCCCTGTCCATCCCACTGTCCCCCTGTCCATCCCACTGTCCCCCTATCCATCCCACTGTCCCTCTATCCATCCCACTGTTCCCCTGTCCCTCCCACTGTCCCCCTATCCATCCCACTGTCCCTCTGTCCATCCCACTGTCCCACTGTCCATCCCACTGTCCCTCTGTCCATCCCACTGTCCCCCTATCCATCCCACTGTCCCCCTATCCATCCCACTGTCCCCCTGTCCATCCCCCTGTCCCCCTATCCATCCCCCTATCCCCCTATCCATCCCCCTGTCCCTCTATCCCTCCCACTGTCCCCCTATCCATTCCACTGTCCCCCTATCCATCCCGCTGTCCCCCTATCCCTCCCGCTGTCCTCCTATCTATCCCACTCTCCCCCTGTCCCCCTATCCATCCCTCTGTCCCCCTGTCCACCTATCCATATCACTGTCCTACTGTCCCCCTATCCATCCCATTATCCCCCTATCCATCCAACTGTCCCCCTATCCATCCCCCTATCCATCCCACTGTCCCCCTATCCATCCCACTGTCCCCCTGTCCCTCCCACTGTCCCCCTGTCCCCCCCACTGTCCCCCTTGTCCATCCCACTGTCCCCCTATCCATGTCACTGTACCCCTTTCCATCCCCCTGTCCATCCCACTGTCCCCCTGTCCATCCCACTGTCCCCCTATCCATCCCACTGTCCCCCTATCCTTCCTACTGTCCCCCTATCCATCCCCCTGTCTCTCCCACTGTCCCCCTAACCCTACCACTGTCCCCCTGTCCCTCCCACTGTCCCCCTGTCCATCCCATTGTCCCGCTATCCATCCCACTGTACCCCTGTACATCCCCCTGTCCATCCCACTGTCCCCCTTTCCATCCCACTGTCCCTCTATCCATCCCACTGTCCCCCTATCCATCCCACTGTCCCTCTATCCCTCCCACTGTCCCCGTATCCCTCCCACTGTCCCCCTATCCATCCCACTGTCCCCCTATCCATCCCGCAGTTCCCTATCCCTCCCGCTGTCCCCCTGTCCCTCCCACTGTCCCCCTATCCATCCCACTGTCCCCCTATCCATCCCACTGTCCCCCTATCTATCCCACTGTCCCCCTGTCCCCTATCCATCCCACTGTCTTCCTATCCATCCTACTGTCCCCCTATCCATCCCCCTATCCATCCCACTGTCCCCCTGACCGTTCCACTGTCCCCCTATCCATCCCACTATCCCCCTATCCATCCCACTGTCCCCCTGTCCCCCTATCCATCCCCTATCCATCCCACTGTCCCCCTGTCCCTCCCACTGTCCACCTGTCCCTCCCACTGTCCCCCTTTCCTTCCCACTGGTCCCCTGTCCCTCCCACTGTCCCCCTGTCCCTCCCACTGTCCCCCTGTCCATCCCACTGTCCCCCTATCCATCCCACTGTCCATCCCACTGTCCCCCTGTCCATCCCACTGTCCCCCTGTCCATCCCACTGTCCCCCTATCCATCCCACTGTCCCTCTATCCCTCCCACTGTCCCCGTATCCCTCCCACTGTCCCCCTATCCATCCCACTGTCCCCCTATCCATCCCGCTGTTCCCTATCCCTCCCGCTGTCCCCCTATCCCTCCCACTGTCCCCCTATCCATCCCACTGTCCCCCTATCCATCCTACTGTCCCCCTATCCATCCCACTGTCCCCCTGTCCCCTATCCATCCCACTGTCTTCCTATCCATCCTACTGTCCCCCTATCCATCCCCCTATCCATCCCACTGTCCCCCTGACCGTTCCACTGTCCCCCTATCCATCCCACTATCCCCCTATCCATCCCACTGTCCCCCTGTCCCCCTATCCATCCCCCTATCCATCCCACTGTCCCCCTGTCCCTCCCACTGTCCACCTGTCCCTCCCACTGTCCCCCTTTCCCTCCCACTGTCCCCCTGTCCCTCCCACTGTCCCCCTGTCCCTCCCACTGTCCCCCTGTCCATCCCACTGTCCCCCTATCCATCCCACTGTCCATCCCACTTTCCCCCTGTCCATCCCACTGTCCCCCTGTCCATCCCACTGTCCCCCTATCCATCCCACTGTCCCCCTATCCCTCCCACTGTCCCCCTATCCATCCCACTGTCCATCCCACTGTCCCCCTGTCCATCCCACTGTCCCCCTGTCCATCCCACTGTCCCCCTATCCATCCCACTGTCCCCCTGTCCATCCCACTGTCCCCCTGACCGTTCCACTGTCCCCCTATCCATCCCACTGTCCCCCTGTCCATCCCACTGTCCCCCTATCCGTCCCACTGTCCTACTGTCCCCATATCCCTCCCACTGTCCCCCTGTCCATCCCACTGTCCCCCTGTCCATCCCACTGTCCCCCTATCCATCCCACTGTCCCTCTATCCATCCCACTGTTCCCCTGTCCCTCCCACTGTCCCCCTATCCATCCCACTGTCCCTCTGTCCATCCCACTGTCCCACTGTCCATCCCACTGTCCCTCTGTCCATCCCACTGTCCCCCTATCCATCCCACTGTCCCCCTATCCATCCCACTGTCCCCCTGTCCATCCCCCTGTCCCCCTATCCATCCCCCTATCCCCTATCCATCCCCCTGTCCCTCTATCCCTCCCACTGTCCCCCTATCCATTCCACTGTCCCCCTATCCATCCCGCTGTCCCCCTATCCCTCCCGCTGTCCTCCTATCTATCCCACTCTCCCCCTGTCCCCCTATCCATCCCTCTGTCCCCCTGTCCACCTATCCATATCACTGTCCTACTTTCCCCCTATCCATCCCATTATCCCCCTATCCATCCAACTGTCCCCCTATCCATCCCCCTATCCATCCCACTGTCCCCCTATCCATCCCACTGTCCCCCTGTCCCTCCCACTGTCCCCCTGTCCCTCCCACTGTCCCCCTTGTCCATCCCACTGTCCCCCTATCCATGTCACTGTACCCCTTTCCATCCCCCTGTCCATCCCACTGTCCCCCTGTCCATCCCACTGTCCCCCTATCCATCCCACTGTCCCCCTATCCTTCCTACTGTCCCCCTATCCATCCCCCTGTCTCTCCCACTGTCCCCCTAACCCTACCACTGTCCCCCTGTCCCTCCCACTGTCCCCCTGTCCATCCCATTGTCCCGCTATCCATCCCACTGTACCCCTGTACACCCCCCTGTCCATCCCACTGTCCCCCTTTCCATCCCACTGTCCCTCTATCCATCCCACTGTCCCCCTATCCATCCCACTGTCCCTCTATCCCTCCCACTGTCCCCGTATCCCTCCCACTGTCCCCCTATCCATCCCACTGTCCCCCTATCCATCCCGCAGTTCCCTATCCCTCCCGCTGTCCCCCTGTCCCTCCCACTGTCCCCCTATCCATCCCACTGTCCCCCTATCCATCCCACTGTCCCCCTATCTATCCCACTGTCCCCCTGTCCCCTATCCATCCCACTGTCTTCCTATCCATCCTACTGTCCCCCTATCCATCCCCCTATCCATCCCACTGTCCCCCTGACCGTTCCACTGTCCCCCTATCCATCCCACTATCCCCCTATCCATCCCACTGTCCCCCTGTCCCCCTATCCATCCCCCTATCCATCCCACTGTCCCCCTGTCCCTCCCACTGTCCACCTGTCCCTCCCACTGTCCCCCTTTCCTTCCCACTGTCCCCCTGTCCCTCCCACTGTCCCCCTGTCCCTCCCACTGTCCCCCTGTCCATCCCACTGTCCCCCTATCCATCCCCCTGTCCATCCCACTGTCCCCCTGTCCATCCCACTGTCCCCCTATCCATCCCACTGTCCCTCTATCCCTCCCACTGTCCCCGTATCCCTCCCACTGTCCCCCTATCCATCCCACTGTCCCCCTATCCATCCCGCTGTTCCCTATCCCTCCCGCTGTCCCCCTATCCCTCCCACTGTCCCCCTATCCATCCCACTGTCCCCCTATCCATCCTACTGTCCCCCTATCCATCCCACTGTCCCCCTGTCCCCTATCCATCCCACTGTCTTCCTATCCATCCTACTGTCCCCCTATCCATCCCCCTATCCATCCCACTGTCCCCCTGACCGTTCAACTGTCCCCCTATCCATCCCACTATCCCCCTATCCATCCCACTGTCCCCCTGTCCCCCTATCCATCCCCCTATCCATCCCACTGTCCCCCTGTCCCTCCCACTGTCCACCTGTCCCTCCCACTGTCCCCCTTTCCCTCCCACTGTCCCCCTGTCCCTCCCACTGTCCCCCTGTCCCTCCCACTGTCCCCCTGTCCATCCCACTGTCCCCCTATCCATCCCACTGTCCATCCCACTTTCCCCCTGTCCATCCCACTGTCCCCCTGTCCATCCCACTGTCCCCCTATCCATCCCACTGTCCCCCTATCCCTCCCACTGTCCCCCTATCCATCCCACTGTCCATCCCACTGTCCCCCTGTCCATCCCACTGTCCCCCTGTCCATCCCACTGTCCCCCTATCCATCCCACTGTCCCCCTGTCCATCCCACTGTCCCCCTGACCGTTCCACTGTCCCCCTATCCATCCCACTGTCCCCCTGTCCATCCCACTGTCCCCCTATCCGTCCCACTGTCCTACTGTCCCCATATCCCTCCCACTGTCCCCCTGTCCATCCCACTGTCCCCCTGTCCATCCCACTGTCCCCCTATCCATCCCACTGTCCCTCTATCCATCCCACTGTTCCCCTGTCCCTCCCACTGTCCCCCTATCCATCCCACTGTCCCTCTGTCCATCCCACTGTCCCACTGTCCATCCCACTGTCCCTCTGTCCATCCCACTGTCCCCCTATCCATCCCACTGTCCCCCTATCCATCCCACTGTCCCCCTGTCCATCCCCCTGTCCCCCTATCCATCCCCCTATCCCCCTATCCATCCCCCTGTCCCTCTATCCCTCCCACTGTCCCCCTATCCATTCCACTGTCCCCCTATCCATCCCGCTGTCCCCCTATCCCTCCCGCTGTCCTCCTATCTATCCCACTCTCCCCCTGTCCCCCTATCCATCCCTCTGTCCCCCTGTCCACCTATCCATATCACTGTCCTACTTTCCCCCTATCCATCCCATTATCCCCCTATCCATCCAACTGTCCCCCTATCCATCCCCCTATCCATCCCACTGTCCCCCTATCCATCCCACTGTCCCCCTGTCCCTCCCACTGTCCCCCTGTCCCTCCCACTGTCCCCCTTGTCCATCCCACTGTCCCCCTATCCATGTCACTGTACCCCTTTCCATCCCCCTGTCCATCCCACTGTCCCCCTGTCCATCCCACTGTCCCCCTATCCATCCCACTGTCCCCCTATCCTTCCTACTGTCCCCCTATCCATCCCCCTGTCTCTCCCACTGTCCCCCTAACCCTACCACTGTCCCCCTGTCCCTCCCACTGTCCCCCTGTCCATCCCATTGTCCCGCTATCCATCCCACTGTACCCCTGTACATCCCCCTGTCCATCCCACTGTCCCCCTGTCCATCCCACTGTCCCTCTATCCATCCCACTGTCCCCCTATCCATCCCACTGTCCCTCTATCCCTCCCACTGTCCCCGTATCCCTCCCACTGTCCCCCTATCCATCCCACTGTCCCCCTATCCATCCCGCTGTCCCCCTGTCCCTCCCACTGTCCCCCTATCCATCCCACTGTCCCCCTATCCATCCCACTGTCCCCCTATCCATCCCACTGTCCCCCTGTCCCCTATCCATCCCACTGTCTTCCTATCCATCCTACTGTCCCCCTATCCATCCCCCTATCCATCCCACTGTCCCCCTGACCGTTCCACTGTCCCCCTATCCATCCCACTATCCCCCTATCCATCCCACTGTCCCCCTGTCCCCCTATCCATCCCCCTATCCATCCCACTGTCCCCCTGTCCCTCCCACTGTCCACCTGTCCCTCCCACTGTCCCCCTTTCCTTCCCACTGTCCCCCTGTCCCTCCCACTGTCCCCCTGTCCCTCCCACTGTCCCCCTGTCCATCCCACTGTCCCCCTATCCATCCCACTGTCCATCCCACTGTCCCCCTGTCCATCCCACTGTCCCCCTGTCCATCCCACTGTCCCCCTATCCATCCCACTGTCCCTCTATCCCTCCCACTGTCCCCGTATCCCTCCCACTGTCCCCCTATCCATCCCACTGTCCCCCTATCCATCCCGCTGTTCCCTATCCCTCCCGCTGTCCCCCTATCCATCCCACTATCCCCCTATCCATCCCACTGTCCCCCTGTCCCCCTATCCATCCCCCTATCCATCCCACTGTCCCCCTGTCCCTCCCACTGTCCACCTGTCCCTCCCACTGTCCCCCTTTTCCTCCCACTGTCCCCCTGTCCCTCCCACTGTCCCCCTGTCCCTCCCACTGTCCCCCTGTCCATCCCACTGTCCCCCTATCCATCCCACTGTCCATCCCACTTTCCCCCTGTCTATCCCACTGTCCCCCTGTCCATCCCACTGTCCCCCTATCCATCCCACTGTCCCCCAATCCCTCCCACTGTCCCCCTATCCACCCCACTGTCCATCCCACTGTCCCCCTGTCCATCCCACTGTCCCCCTGTCCATCCCACTGTCCCCCTATCCATCCCACTGTCCCCCTGTCCATCCCACTGTCCCCCTGACCGTTCCACTGTCCCCCTATCCATCCCACTGTCCCCCTGTCCATCCCACTGTCCCCCTATCCGTCCCACTGTCCTACTGTCCCCCTATCCCTCCCACTGTCCCCCTGTCCATCCCACTGTCCCCCTGTCCCCCTATCCATCCTACTGTCCCCCTATCCCTCCCACTGTCCCCCTATCCCTCCCACTGTCCCTCTATCCATCCCACTGTCCCGCTATCCATCCCACTGTCCCCCTATCAATCCCACAGTACCCCTGTCCCCCTATCCATCCCCTGTCCCCCTATCCATCCCACTGTCCCCTTGTCCCCCTATCCATCCCACTGTCCCTCCCACTGTCCCCCTGTCCATCCCACTGTCCCCCTATCCATCCCACTGTTCCCCTGTCCCCCTATCTATCCCACTGTCCCCCTGTCCCTCCCACTGTCCCCCTATCCATCCCACTGTCCCCCTGTCCATCCCACTGTCCCCCTGTCCATCCCACTTTCCCCCTGTCCATCCCACTGTCCCCCTATCCATCCCCCTGTCCCCCTGTCCATCCCACTGTCCCCCTATCCATCCCACTGTCCCCCTATCCATCCCACTGTCCCCCTGTCCCCCCATTCATCCCACTGTCCCATTGTCCCCCTATCCATCCCACTGTCCCTCTCTCCCACCCACTGTCCCCCTATCCATCCCACTGTCCCCCTATCCATCCCACTGTCCCCCTATCCATCCCACTGTCCCTCTGTCCCTCCCACTGTCCCCCTGTCCATCCCACTGTCCCTCCCACTGTCCCCCTGTCCATCCCGCTGTCCCCCTGTCCTTCCTGCTGTCCCCCTGTCCATCCCACTGTCCCCCTTTCCACCCCACTGTCCCCCTATCCACCCCACTGTCCCCCTATCCACCCCACTGTCCCCCTGTCCCCCTATCCATCCCACTGTCCCCCTGTCCCTCCCACTATCCCTCCCACTGTCCCCCTGTCCCTCCCACTATCCCTCCCACTTTCCCCCTGTCCCTCCCACTGTCCCACTGTCCCTCCCACTGTCCATCTGTCCCTCCCACTGTCACCCTGTCCCACCCACTGTCCTCCTGTCTATCCCACTGTCCCCCTGTCCATCCCACTGTCCCCCTATCCATCCCACTGTCCCTCTATCCATCCCACTGTTCCCCTGTCCCTCCCACTGTCCCCCTATCCATCCCACTGTCCCTCTGTCCATCCCACTGTCCCACTGTCCATCCCACTGTCCCTCTGTCCATCCCACTGTCCCCCTATCCATCCCACTGTCCCCCTATCCATCCCACTGTCCCCCTGTCCATCCCCCTGTCCCCCTATCCATCCCCCTATCCCCCTATCCATCCCCCTGTCCCTCTATCCCTCCCACTGTCCCCCTATCCATTCCACTGTCCCCCTATCCATCCCGCTGTCCCCCTATCCCTCCCGCTGTCCTCCTATCTATCCCACTCTCCCCCTGTCCCCCTATCCATCCCTCTGTCCCCCTGTCCACCTATCCATATCACTGTCCTACTTTCCCCCTATCCATCCCATTATCCCCCTATCCATCCAACTGTCCCCCTATCCATCCCCCTATCCATCCCACTGTCCCCCTATCCATCCCACTGTCCCCCTGTCCCTCCCACTGTCCCCCTGTCCCTCCCACTGTCCCCCTTGTCCATCCCACTGTCCCCCTATCCATGTCACTGTACCCCTTTCCATCCCCCTGTCCATCCCACTGTCCCCCTGTCCATCCCACTGTCCCCCTATCCATCCCACTGTCCCTCTATCCATCCCACTGTTCCCCTGTCCCTCCCACTGTCCCCCTATCCATCCCACTGTCCCTCTGTCCATCCCACTGTCCCACTGTCCATCCCACTGTCCCTCTGTCCATCCCACTGTCCCCCTATCCATCCCACTGTCCCCCTATCCATCCCACTGTCCCCCTATCCATCCCACTGTCCCCCTGTCCATCCCCCTGTCCCCCTATCCATCCCCCTATCCCCCTATCCATCCCCCTGTCCCTCTATCCCTCCCACTGTCCCCCTATCCATTCCACTGTCCCCCTATCCATCCCGCTGTCCCCCTATCCCTCCCGCTGTCCTCCTATCTATCCCACTCTCCCCCTGTCCCCCTATCCATCCCTCTGTCCCCCTGTCCACCTATCCATATCACTGTCCTACTTTCCCCCTATCCATCCCATTATCCCCCTATCCATCCAACTGTCCCCCTATCCATCCCCCTATCCATCCCACTGTCCCCCTATCCATCCCACTGTCCCCCTGTCCCTCCCACTGTCCCCCTGTCCCTCCCACTGTCCCCCTTGTCCATCCCACTGTCCCCCTATCCATGTCACTGTACCCCTTTCCATCCCCCTGTCCATCCCACTGTCCCCCTGTCCATCCCACTGTCCCCCTATCCATCCCACTGTCCCCCTATCCTTCCTACTGTCCCCCTATCCATCCCCCTGTCTCTCCCACTGTCCCCCTAACCCTACCACTGTCCCCCTGTCCCTCCCACTGTCCCCCTGTCCATCCCATTGTCCCGCTATCCATCCCACTGTACCCCTGTACATCCCCCTGTCCATCCCACTGTCCCCCTGTCCATCCCACTGTCCCTCTATCCATCCCACTGTCCCCCTATCCATCCCACTGTCCCTCTATCCCTCCCACTGTCCCCGTATCCCTCCCACTGTCCCCCTATCCATCCCACTGTCCCCCTATCCATCCCGCAGTTCCCTATCCCTCCCGCTGTCCCCCTGTCCCTCCCACTGTCCCCCTATCCATCCCACTGTCCCCCTATCCATCCTACTGTCCCCCTATCCATCCCACTGTCCCCCTGTCCCCTATCCATCCCACTGTCTTCCTATCCATCCTACTGTCCCCCTATCCATCCCCCTATCCATCCCACTGTCCCCCTGACCGTTCCACTGTCCCCCTATCCATCCCACTATCCCCCTATCCATCCCACTGTCCCCCTGTCCCCCTATCCATCCCCCTATCCATCCCACTGTCCCCCTGTCCCTCCCACTGTCCACCTGTCCCTCCCACTGTCCCCCTTTCCTTCCCACTGTCCCCCTGTCCCTCCCACTGTCCCCCTGTCCCTCCCACTGTCCCCCTGTCCATCCCACTGTCCCCCTATCCATCCCACTGTCCATCCCACTGTCCCCCTGTCCATCCCACTGTCCCCCTGTCCATCCCACTGTCCCCCTATCCATCCCACTGTCCCTCTATCCCTCCCACTGTCCCCGTATCCCTCCCACTGTCCCCCTATCCATCCCACTGTCCCCCTATCCATCCCGCTGTTCCCTATCCCTCCCGCTGTCCCCCTATCCATCCCACTATCCACCTATCCATCCCACTGTCCCCCTGTCCCCCTATCCATCCCCCTATCCATCCCACTGTCCCCCTGTCCCTCCCACTGTCCACCTGTCCCTCCCACTGTCCCCCTTTTCCTCCCACTGTCCCCCTGTCCCTCCCACTGTCCCCCTGTCCCTCCCACTGTCCCCCTGTCCATCCCACTGTCCCCCTATCCATCCCACTGTCCATCCCACTTTCCCCCTGTCTATCCCACTGTCCCCCTGTCCATCCCACTGTCCCCCTATCCATCCCACTGTCCCCCAATCCCTCCCACTGTCCCCCTATCCACCCCACTGTCCATCCCACTGTCCCCCTGTCCATCCCACTGTCCCCCTGTCCATCCCACTGTCCCCCTATCCATCCCACTGTCCCCCTGACCGTTCCACTGTCCCCCTATCCATCCCACTGTCCCCCTGTCCATCCCACTGTCCCCCTATCCGTCCCACTGTCCTACTGTCCCCCTATCCCTCCCACTGTCCCCCTGTCCATCCCACTGTCCCCCTGTCCCCCTATCCATCCTACTGTCCCCCTATCCCTCCCACTGTCCCCCTATCCCTCCCACTGTCCCTCTATCCATCCCACTGTCCCGCTATCCATCCCACTGTCCCCCTATCAATCCCACAGTACCCCTGTCCCCCTATCCATCCCCTGTCCCCCTATCCATCCCACTGTCCCCTTGTCCCCCTATCCATCCCACTGTCCCTCCCACTGTCCCCCTGTCCATCCCACTGTCCCCCTATCCATCCCACTGTTCCCCTGTCCCCCTATCTATCCCACTGTCCCCCTGTCCCTCCCACTGTCCCCCTATCCATCCCACTGTCCCCCTGTCCATCCCACTGTCCCCCTGTCCATCCCACTTTCCCCCTGTCCATCCCACTGTCCCCCTATCCATCCCCCTGTCCCCCTGTCCATCCCACTGTCCCCCTATCCATCCCACTGTCCCCCTATCCATCCCACTGTCCCCCTGTCCCCCCATTCATCCCACTGTCCCATTGTCCCCCTATCCATCCCACTGTCCCTCTCTCCCACCCACTGTCCCCCTATCCATCCCACTGTCCCCCTATCCATCCCACTGTCCCCCTATCCATCCCACTGTCCCTCTGTCCCTCCCACTGTCCCCCTGTCCATCCCACTGTCCCTCCCACTGTCCCCCTGTCCATCCCGCTGTCCCCCTGTCCTTCCTGCTGTCCCCCTGTCCATCCCACTGTCCCCCTTTCCACCCCACTGTCCCCCTATCCACCCCACTGTCCCCCTATCCATCCCACTGTCCCCCTGTCCCCCTATCCATCCCACTGTCCCCCTGTCCCTCCCACTATCCCTCCCACTGTCCCCCTGTCCCTCCCACTATCCCTCCCACTTTCCCCCTGTCCCTCCCACTGTCCCACTGTCCCTCCCACTGTCCATCTGTCCCTCCCACTGTCACCCTGTCCCACCCACTGTCCTCCTGTCTATCCCACTGTCCCCCTGTCCATCCCACTGTCCCCCTATCCATCCCACTGTCCCTCTATCCATCCCACTGTTCCCCTGTCCCTCCCACTGTCCCCCTATCCATCCCACTGTCCCTCTGTCCATCCCACTGTCCCACTCTCCATCCCACTGTCCCTCTGTCCATCCCACTGTCCCCCTATCCATCCCACTGTCCCCCTATCCATCCCACTGTCCCCCTGTCCATCCCCCTGTCCCCCTATCCATCCCCCTATCCCCCTATCCATCCCCCTGTCCCTCTATCCCTCCCACTGTCCCCCTATCCATTCCACTGTCCCCCTATCCATCCCGCTGTCCCCCTATCCCTCCCGCTGTCCTCCTATCTATCCCACTCTCCCCCTGTCCCCCTATCCATCCCTCTGTCCCCCTGTCCACCTATCCATATCACTGTCCTACTTTCCCCCTATCCATCCCATTATCCCCCTATCCATCCAACTGTCCCCCTATCCATCCCCCTATCCATCCCACTGTCCCCCTATCCATCCCACTGTCCCCCTGTCCCTCCCACTGTCCCCCTGTCCCTCCCACTGTCCCCCTTGTCCATCCCACTGTCCCCCTATCCATGTCACTGTACCCCTTTCCATCCCCCTGTCCATCCCACTGTCCCCCTGTCCATCCCACTGTCCCCCTATCCATCCCACTGTCCCCCTATCCTTCCTACTGTCCCCCTATCCATCCCCCTGTCTCTCCCACTGTCCCCCTAACCCTACCACTGTCCCCCTGTCCCTCCCACTGTCCCCCTGTCCATCCCATTGTCCCGCTATCCATCCCACTGTACCCCTGTACATCCCCCTGTCCATCCCACTGTCCCCCTGTCCATCCCACTGTCCCTCTATCCATCCCACTGTCCCCCTATCCATCCCACTGTCCCTCTATCCCTCCCACTGTCCCCGTATCCCTCCCACTGTCCCCCTATCCATCCCACTGTCCCCCTATCCATCCCGCAGTTCCCTATCCCTCCCGCTGTCCCCCTGTCCCTCCCACTGTCCCCCTATCCATCCCACTGTCCCCCTATCCATCCTACTGTCCCCCTATCCATCCCACTGTCCCCCTGTCCCCTATCCATCCCACTGTCTTCCTATCCATCCTACTGTCCCCCTATCCATCCCCCTATCCATCCCACTGTCCCCCTGACCGTTCCACTGTCCCCCTATCCATCCCACTATCCCCCTATCCATCCCACTGTCCCCCTGTCCCCCTATCCATCCCCCTATCCATCCCACTGTCCCCCTGTCCCTCCCACTGTCCACCTGTCCCTCCCACTGTCCCCCTTTCCTTCCCACTGTCCCCCTGTCCCTCCCACTGTCCCCCTGTCCCTCCCACTGTCCCCCTGTCCATCCCACTGTCCCCCTGTCCATCCCACTGTCCCCCTGTCCATCCCACTGTCCCCCTATCCATCCCACTGTCCCTCTATCCCTCCCACTGTCCCCGTATCCCTCCCACTGTCCCCCTATCCATCCCACTGTCCCCCTATCCATCCCGCTGTTCCCTATCCCTCCCGCTGTCCCCCTATCCATCCCACTATCCCCCTATCCATCCCACTGTCCCCCTGTCCCCCTATCCATCCCCCTATCCATCCCACTGTCCCCCTGTCCCTCCCACTGTCCACCTGTCCCTCCCACTGTCCCCCTTTTCCTCCCACTGTCCCCCTGTCCCTCCCACTGTCCCCCTGTCCCTCCCACTGTCCCCCTGTCCATCCCACTGTCCCCCTATCCATCCCACTGTCCATCCCACTTTCCCCCTGTCTATCCCACTGTCCCCCTGTCCATCCCACTGTCCCCCTATCCATCCCACTGTCCCCCAATCCCTCCCACTGTCCCCCTATCCACCCCACTGTCCATCCCACTGTCCCCCTGTCCATCCCACTGTCCCCCTGTCCATCCCACTGTCCCCCTATCCATCCCACTGTCCCCCTGTCCATCCCACTGTCCCCCTGACCGTTCCACTGTCCCCCTATCCATCCCACTGTCCCCCTGTCCATCCCACTGTCCCCCTATCCGTCCCACTGTCCTACTGTCCCCCTATCCCTCCCACTGTCCCCCTGTCCATCCCACTGTCCCCCTGTCCCCCTATCCATCCTACTGTCCCCCTATCCCTCCCACTGTCCCCCTATCCCTCCCACTGTCCCTCTATCCATCCCACTGTCCCGCTATCCATCCCACTGTCCCCCTATCAATCCCACAGTACCCCTGTCCCCCTATCCATCCCCTGTCCCCCTATCCATCCCACTGTCCCCTTGTCCCCCTATCCATCCCACTGTCCCTCCCACTGTCCCCCTGTCCATCCCACTGTCCCCCTATCCATCCCACTGTTCCCCTGTCCCCCTATCTATCCCACTGTCCCCCTGTCCCTCCCACTGTCCCCCTATCCATCCCACTGTCCCCCTGTCCATCCCACTGTCCCCCTGTCCATCCCACTGTCCCCCTGTCCATCCCACTGTCCCCCTATCCATCCCCCTGTCCCCCTGTCCATCCCACTGTCCCCCTATCCATCCCACTGTCCCCCTATCCATCCCACTGTCCCCCTGTCCCCCCATTCATCCCACTGTCCCATTGTCCCCCTATCCATCCCACTGTCCCTCTCTCCCACCCACTGTCCCCCTATCCATCCCACTGTCCCCCTATCCATCCCACTGTCCCCCTATCCATCCCACTGTCCCTCTGTCCCTCCCACTGTCCCCCTGTCCATCCCACTGTCCCTCCCACTGTCCCCCTGTCCATCCCGCTGTCCCCCTGTCCTTCCTGCTGTCCCCCTGTCCATCCCACTGTCCCCCTTTCCACCCCACTGTCCCCCTATCCACCCCACTGTCCCCCTATCCATCCCACTGTCCCCCTGTCCCCCTATCCATCCCACTGTCCCCCTGTCCCTCCCACTATCCCTCCCACTGTCCCCCTGTCCCTCCCACTATCCCTCCCACTTTCCCCCTGTCCCTCCCACTGTCCCACTGTCCCTCCCACTGTCCATCTGTCCCTCCCACTGTCACCCTGTCCCACCCACTGTCCTCCTGTCTATCCCACTGTCCCCCTATCCATCCCACTGTCCCACTGTCCATCCCTCTGTCCATCCCTCTGTCCCCCTGTCCATCCCACTGTCCCCCTGTCCCCCTGTCTGTCCCCCTGTCCCTCTCACTGTCTATCCCACTGTCCCCCTATCAATCCCACTGTCCCACTGTCCATCCCTCTGTCAATCCCTCTTCCCCCTGTCCATCCCACTGTCCCCCTATCCACCCCACTGTCCCCCTGTCCACCCCACTGTCCCCCTATCCACCCCACTGTCCCCCTATCCACCCCACTGTCCCCCTATCCCTCCCACTGTCCCCCTGTCCCTCCCACTGTCCCTCCCACTGTCAACCTGTCCCTCCCACTGTCCCCCTGTCCCTCCCCCTGTCCCCCTGTCTATCCCACTGCCCCCCTATCCATCCCACTGTCCCCCTATCCCTCCCACTGTCCCCCTATCCCTCCCACTGTCTCCCTATCCATCCCACTGTCCCTCTATCCATCCCACTGTCCCCCTATCCCTCCCACTGTCTCCCTATCTATCCCACTGTCCCTCTATCCATCGCACTGTCCCTCTATCCATCCCACTGTCCCTCTATCCATCCCACTGTCCCTCTATTCCTCCCACTGTCCCCCTATCCATCCCACTGTCCCCATATCCATTCCGCTGTCCCCCTATCCCTCCCGCTGTCCCCCTATCTATCCCACTGTCCCCCTGTCCCACTATCCATCTCACTGTCCTACTGTCCCCCTATCCATCCCACTATCACCCTATCCATCCCACTGTCCCCCTGTCCCCCTATCCATCCCACTGTCCCCCTATCCATCCCACTGTCCCCCTGTCCCCCTATCCATCCCACTGTCCCCCTATCCATCCCACTCTCCCACTGTCCCTCTGTCCCTCCCACTGTCCCCCTGTCCCTCCCACTGTCCCCCTGTCCATCCCACTGCCCCCCTATCCATCCCACTGTACCCCTGTCCATCCCCCTGTCCATCCCACTGTCCCCCTGTCCATCCCACTGTCCCCCTGTCCATCCCACTGTCCCCCTGTCCATCCCACTCTCCCCCTATCCATCCCACTGTCCCCCTATCCATCCCACTGTCCCCCTATCCATCCTACTGTCCCCCTATCCATCCCCCTGTCCATCCCACTGCCCCCCTATCCATCCCACTGTACCCCTGTCCATCCCCCTGTCCATCCCACTGTCCCCCTATCCCTCCCACTGTCCCCCTATCCATCCCACTGTCCCCCTATCCATCCCGCTGTCCCCCTATTCCTCTCGCTGTCCCCCTATCTATCCCATTGTCCCCCTATCCATCTCACTGTCCTACTGTCTCCCTATCCATCCCACTATCCCCCTATCCATCCCACTGTCCCCCTGTCCCCCTATCCATCCCCCTATCCATTCCACTGTCCCCCTATCCATCCCACTGTCCCACTGTCCCCCTGTCCCTCCCACTGTCCCCCTGTCCCTCCCACTGTCCCCCTGTCCATCCCACTGCCCCCCTATCCATCCCACTGTACCCCTGTCCATCCCCCTGTCCCCCTGTCCATCCCCCTTTCCCCCTGTCCATCCCACTCTCCCCCTATCCATCCCACTGTCCCCCTATCCATCCTACAGTCCCCCTATCCATCCCCCTGTCCCCCTGTAAATCCCACTGTCCCCCTGTCCATCCCATTGTCTCCCTGTCCATCCCACTGTCCCCCTGTCCATCCCACTGTCCCTCTATCCATCCCACTGTCCCCCTATCCATCCCACTGTCCCTCTATCCCTCCCACTGTACCCCTATCCCTCCCACTGCCCCCCTATCAATCCCACTGTCCCCCTATCCATCCCGCTGTCCCCTATCCATACCACTGTCCCCCTGTCCCCCTATCCATCCTACTGTCCCCCTGTCCATCCCACTGTCCCCCTGTCCCCCTATCCATCCCACTGTCCCCCTGTCCATCCCACTGTCCCCCTGTCCATCCCACTGTCCCTCTGTCCCCTGTCCATCCCACTGTCCCCCTGTCTATCCCACTGTCCCCCTGTCCATCCCGCTGTCCCCTGTCCATCCCACTGTCCCACTATCCCTCCCACTGTCCCCCTATCCATCCCACTGTACCCCTGTCCATCCCACTATCCCCCTGTCCATCCCACTGTCCCCCTGTCCATCCCACTCTCCCCCTATCCATCCCACTGTCCCCCTATCCATCCCCCTGTCCATCCCATTGTCCCCCTATAAATCCCACTGGCCCCTGTCCATCCCACTGTCCCCCTGTCCATCCCACTGCCCCCCTATTCATCCCACTGTACCCCTGTCCATCCTCCTGTCCATCCCACTGTCCCCCTGTCCATCCCACTCTCCCCCTGTCAATCCCACTGTCCCCCTATCTATCCTACTGTCTCCCTATCCATCCCTCTGTCCATCCCACTGCCCCCCTATCCATCCCACTGTACCCCTGTCCATCCCCCTGTCCATCCCACTGTCCCCCTGTCCATCCCACTGTACCCCTGTCCATCCCACTATCCCCCTGTCCATCCCACTGTCCCCCTGTCCATCCCACTCTCCCCCTATCCCTCCCGCTGTCCCCCTATCCCTCCCGCTGTCCCCCTATCTATCCCACTGTCCCCCTGTCCCCCTATCCATCCCCCTATCCATCCCACTGTCCCCCTGTCCCTCCCACTGTCCACCTGTCCCTCCCACTGTCCCCCTTTCCCTCCCGCTGTCCCCCTGTCCCTCCCACTGTCCCCCTGTCCATCCCACTTTCTCCCTGTCCATCCCACTGTCCCCCTGTCCATCCCACTGTCCCCCTATCCATCCCACTGTCCCCCTATCCCTCCCACTGTCCCCCTATCCATCCCACTGTCCATCCCACTGTCCCCCTGTCCATCCCACTGTCCCCCTGTCCATCCCACTGTCCCCCTATCCATCCCACTGTCCCCCTGTCCATCCCACTGTCCCCCTGACCGTTCCACTGTCCCCCTATCCATCCCACTGTCCCCCTGTCCATCCCACTGTCCCCCTATCCGTCCCACTGTCCTACTGTCCCCATATCCCTCCCACTGTCCCCCTGTCCATCCCATTGTCCCCCTGTCCATCCCACTGTCCCCCTATCCATCCCACTGTCCCTCTATCCATCCCACTGTTCCCCTGTCCCTCCCACTGTCCCCCTATCCATCCCACTGTCCCTCTGTCCATCCCACTGTCCCACTGTCCATCCCACTGTCCCTCTGTCCATCCCACTGTCCCCCTATCCATCCCACTGTCCCCCTATCCATCCCACTGTCCCCCTGTCCATCCCCCTGTCCCCCTATCCATCCCCCTATCCATCCCCCTGTCCCTCTATCCCTCCCACTGTCCCCCTATCCATTCCACTGTCCCCCTATCCATCCCGCTGTCCCCCTATCCCTCCCGCTGTCCTCCTATCTATCCCACTCTCCCCCTGTCCCCCTATCCATCCCTCTGTCCCCCTGTCCACCTATCCATATCACTGTCCTACTTTCCCCCTATCCATCCCATTATCCCCCTATCCATACAACTGTCCCCCTATCCATCCCCCTATCCATCCCACTGTCCCCCTATCCATCCCACTGTCCCCCTGTCCCTCCCACTGTCCCCCTGTCCCTCCCACTGTCCCCCTTGTCCATCCCACTGTCCCCCTATCCATGTCACTGTACCCCTTTCCATCCCCCTGTCCATCCCACTGTCCCCCTATCCATCCCACTATCCCCCTATCCATCCCACTGTCCCCCTGTCCCCCTATCCATCCCCCTATCCATCCCACTGTCCCCCTGTCCCTCCCACTGTCCACCTGTCCCTCCCACTGTCCCCCTTTCCCTCCCACTGTCCCCCTGCCCTCCCACTGTCCCCCTGTCCCTCCCACTGTCCCCCTGTCCATCCCACTGTCCCCCTATCCATCCCACTGTCCATCCCACTTTCCCCCTGTCCATCCCACTGTCCCCCTGTCCATCCCACTGTCCCCCTATCCATCCCACTGTCCCCCTATCCCTCCCACTGTCCCCCTATCCATCCCACTGTCCATCCCACTGTCCCCCTGTCCATCCCACTGTCCCCCTGTCCATCCCACTGTCCCCCTATCCATCGCACTGTCCCCCTGTCCATCCCACTGTCCCCCTGACCGTTCCACTGTCCCCCTATCCATCCCACTGTCCCCTTGTCCATCCCACTGTCCCCCTATCCGTCCCACTGTCCTACTGTCCCCCTATCCCTCCCACTGTCCCCCTGTCCATCCCACTGTCCCCCTGTCCATCCCACTGTCCCCCTATCCATCCCACTGTCCCTCTATCCATCCCACTGTTCCCCTGTCCCTCCCACTGTCCCCCTATCCATCCCACTGTCCCTCTGTCCATCCCACTGTCCCACTGTCCATCCCACTGTCCCTCTGTCCATCCCACTGTCCCCCTATCCATCCCACTGTCCCCCTATCCATCCCACTGTCCCCCTGTCCATCCCCCTGTCCCCCTATCCATCCCCCTATCCCCCTATCCATCCCCCTGTCCCTCTATCCCTCCCACTGTCCCCCTATCCATTCCACTGTCCCCCTATCCATCCCGCTGTCCCCCTATCCCTCCCGCTGTCCTCCTATCTATCCCACTCTCCCCCTGTCCCCCTATCCATCCCTCTGTCCCCCTGTCCACCTATCCATATCACTGTCCTACTGTCCCCCTATCCATCCCATTATCCCCCTATCCATCCAACTGTCCCCCTATCCATCCCCCTATCCATCCCACTGTCCCCCTATCCATCCCACTGTCCCCCTGTCCCTCCCACTGTCCCCCTGTCCCTCCCACTGTCCCCCTTGTCCATCCCACTGTCCCCCTATCCATGTCACTGTACCCCTTTCCATCCCCCTGTCCATCCCACTGTCCCCCTGTCCATCCCACTGTCCCCCTATCCATCCCACTGTCCCCCTATCCTTCCTACTGTCCCCCTATCCATCCCCCTGTCTCTCCCACTGTCCCCCTAACCCTACCACTGTCCCCCTGTCCCTCCCACTGTCCCCCTGTCCATCCCATTGTCCCGCTATCCATCCCACTGTACCCCTGTACATCCCCCTGTCCATCCCACTGTCCCCCTTTCCATCCCACTGTCCCTCTATCCATCCCACTGTCCCCCTATCCATCCCACTGTCCCTCTATCCCTCCCACTGTCCCCGTATCCCTCCCACTGTCCCCCTATCCATCCCACTGTCCCCCTATCCATCCCGCAGTTCCCTATCCCTCCCGCTGTCCCCCTGTCCCTCCCACTGTCCCCCTATCCATCCCACTGTCCCCCTATCCATCCCACTGTCCCCCTATCTATCCCACTGTCCCCCTGTCCCCTATCCATCCCACTGTCTTCCTATCCATCCTACTGTCCCCCTATCCATCCCCCTATCCATCCCACTGTCCCCCTGACCGTTCCACTGTCCCCCTATCCATCCCACTATCCCCCTATCCATCCCACTGTCCCCCTGTCCCCCTATCCATCCCCCTATCCATCCCACTGTCCCCCTGTCCCTCCCACTGTCCACCTGTCCCTCCCACTGTCCCCCTTTCCTTCCCACTGTCCCCCTGTCCCTCCCACTGTCCCCCTGTCCCTCCCACTGTCCCCCTGTCCATCCCACTGTCCCCCTATCCATCCCACTGTCCATCCCACTGTCCCCCTGTCCATCCCACTGTCCCCCTGTCCATCCCACTGTCCCCCTATCCATCCCACTGTCCCTCTATCCCTCCCACTGTCCCCGTATCCCTCCCACTGTCCCCCTATCCATCCCACTGTCCCCCTATCCATCCCGCTGTTCCCTATCCCTCCCGCTGTCCCCCTATCCCTCCCACTGTCCCCCTATCCATCCCACTGTCCCCCTATCCATCCTACTGTCCCCCTATCCATCCCACTGTCCCCCTGTCCCCTATCCATCCCACTGTCTTCCTATCCATCCTACTGTCCCCCTATCCATCCCCCTATCCATCCCACTGTCCCCCTGACCGTTCCACTGTCCCCCTATCCATCCCACTATCCCCCTATCCATCCCACTGTCCCCCTGTCCCCCTATCCATCCCCCTATCCATCCCACTGTCCCCCTGTCCCTCCACCTGTCCCTCCCACTGTCCCCCTTTCCCTCCCACTGTCCCCCTGTCCCTCCCACTGTCCCCCTGTCCCTCCCACTGTCCCCCTGTCCATCCCACTGTCCCCCTATCCATCCCACTGTCCATCCCACTTTCCCCCTGTCCATCCCACTGTCCCCCTGTCCATCCCACTGTCCCCCTATCCATCCCACTGTCCCCCTATCCCTCCCACTGTCCCCCTATCCATCCCACTGTCCATCCCACTGTCCCCCTGTCCATCCCACTGTCCCCCTGTCCATCCCACTGTCCCCCTATCCATCCCACTGTCCCCTTGTCCATCCCACTGTCCCCCTGACCGTTCCACTGTCCCCTTATCCATCCCACTGTCCCCCTGTCCATCCCACTGTCCCCCTATCCGTCCCACTGTCCTACTGTCCCCATATCCCTCCCACTGTCCCCCTGTCCATCCCACTGTCCCCCTGTCCATCCCACTGTCCCCCTATCCATCCCACTGTCCCTCTATCCATCCCACTGTTCCCCTGTCCCTCCCACTGTCCCCCTATCCATCCCACTGTCCCTCTGTCCATCCCACTGTCCCACTGTCCATCCCACTGTCCCTCTGTCCATCCCACTGTCCCCCTATCCATCCCACTGTCCCCCTATCCATCCCACTGTCCCCCTGTCCATCCCCCTGTCCCCCTATCCATCCCCCTATCCCCCTATCCATCCCCCTGTCCCTCTATCCCTCCCACTGTCCCCCTATCCATTCCACTGTCCCCCTATCCATCCCGCTGTCCCCCTATCCCTCCCGCTGTCCTCCTATCTATCCCACTCTCCCCCTGTCCCCCTATCCATCCCTCTGTCCCCCTGTCCACCTATCCATATCACTGTCCTACTTTCCCCCTATCCATCCCATTATCCCCCTATCCATCCAACTGTCCCCCTATCCATCCCCCTATCCATCCCACTGTTCCCCTATCCATCCCACTGTCCCCCTGTCCCTCCCACTGTCCCCCTGTCCCTCCCACTGTCCCCCTTGTCCATCCCACTGTCCCCCTATCCATGTCACTGTACCCCTTTCCATCCCCCTGTCCATCCCACTGTCCCCCTGTCCATCCCACTGTCCCCCTATCCATCCCACTGTCCCCCTATCCTTCCTACTGTCCCCCTATCCATCCCCCTGTCTCTCCCACTGTCCCCCTAACCCTACCACTGTCCCCCTGTCCCTCCCACTGTCCCCCTGTCCATCCCATTGTCCCGCTATCCATCCCACTGTACCCCTGTACATCCCCCTGTCCATCCCACTGTCCCCCTGTCCATCCCACTGTCCCTCTATCCATCCCACTGTCCCCCTATCCATCCCACTGTCCCTCTATCCCTCCCACTGTCCCCGTATCCCTCCCACTGTCCCCCTATCCATCCCACTGTCCCCCTATCCATCCCGCAGTTCCCTATCCCTCCCGCTGTCCCCCTGTCCCTCCCACTGTCCCCCTATCCATCCCACTGTCCCCCTATCCATCCTACTGTCCCCCTATCCATCCCACTGTCCCCCTGTCCCCTATCCATCCCACTGTCTTCCTATCCATCCTACTGTCCCCCTATCCATCCCCCTATCCATCCCACTGTCCCCCTGACCGTTCCACTGTCCCCCTATCCATCCCACTATCCCCCTATCCATCCCACTGTCCCCCTGTCCCCCTATCCATCCCCCTATCCATCCCACTGTCCCCCTGTCCCTCCCCCTGTCCACCTGTCCCTCCCACTGTCCCCCTTTCCCTCCCACTGTCCCCCTGTCCCTCCCACTGTCCCCCTGTCCCTCCCACTGTCCCCCTGTCCATCCCACTGTCCCCCTATCCATCCCACTGTCCATCCCACTTTCCCCCTGTCCATCCCACTGTCCCCCTGTCCATCCCACTGTCCCCCTATCCATCCCACTGTCCCCCTATCCCTCCCACTGTCCCCCTATCCATCCCACTGTCCCCCTGTCCATCCCACTGTCCCCCTGTCCATCCCACTGTCCCCCTATCCATCCCACTGTCCCCTTGTCCATCCCACTGTCCCCCTGACCGTTCCACTGTCCCCTTATCCATCCCACTGTCCCCCTGTCCATCCCACTGTCCCCCTATCCGTCCCACTGTCCTACTGTCCCCATATCCCTCCCACTGTCCCCCTGTCCATCCCACTGTCCCCCTGTCCATCCCACTGTCCCCCTATCCATCCCACTGTCCCTCTATCCATCCCACTGTTCCCCTGTCCCTCCCACTGTCCCCCTATCCATCCCACTGTCCCTCTGTCCATCCCACTGTCCCACTGTCCATCCCACTGTCCCTCTGTCCATCCCACTGTCCCCCTATCCATCCCACTGTCCCCCTATCCATCCCACTGTCCCCCTGTCCATCCCCCTGTCCCCCTATCCATCCCCCTATCCCCCTATCCATCCCCCTGTCCCTCTATCCCTCCCACTGTCCCCCTATCCATTCCACTGTCCCCCTATCCATCCCGCTGTCCCCCTATCCCTCCCGCTGTCCTCCTATCTATCCCACTCTCCCCCTGTCCCCCTATCCATCCCTCTGTCCCCCTGTCCACCTATCCATATCACTGTCCTACTTTCCCCCTATCCATCCCATTATCCACCTATCCATCCAACTGTCCCCCTATCCATCCCCCTATCCATCCCACTGTCCCCCTATCCATCCCACTGTCCCCCTGTCCCTCCCACTGTCCCCCTGTCCCTCCCACTGTCCCCCTTGTCCATCCCACTGTCCCCCTATCCATGTCACTGTACCCCTTTCCATCCCCCTGTCCATCCCACTGTCCCCCTGTCCATCCCACTGTCCCCCTATCCATCCCACTGTCCCCCTATCCTTCCTACTGTCCCCCTATCCATCCCCCTGTCTCTCCCACTGTCCCCCTAACCCTACCACTGTCCCCCTGTCCCTCCCACTGTCCCCCTGTCCATCCCATTGTCCCGCTATCCATCCCACTGTACCCCTGTACATCCCCCTGTCCATCCCACTGTCCCCCTGTCCATCCCACTGTCCCTCTATCCATCCCACTGTCCCCCTATCCATCCCACTGTCCCTCTATCCCTCCCACTGTCCCCGTATCCCTCCCACTGTCCCCCTATCCATCCCACTGTCCCCCTATCCATCCCGCAGTTCCCTATCCCTCCCGCTGTCCCCCTGTCCCTCCCACTGTCCCCCTATCCATCCCACTGTCCCCCTATCCATCCTACTGTCCCCCTATCCATCCCACTGTCCCCCTGTCCCCTATCCATCCCACTGTCTTCCTATCCATCCTACTGTCCCCCTATCCATCCCCCTATCCATCCCACTGTCCCCCTGACCGTTCCACTGTCCCCCTATCCATCCCACTATCCCCCTATCCATCCCACTGTCCCCCTGTCCCCCTATCCATCCCCCTATCCATCCCACTGTCCCCCTGTCCCTCCCACTGTCCACCTGTCCCTCCCACTGTCCCCCTTTCCTTCCCACTGTCCCCCTGTCCCTCCCACTGTCCCCCTGTCCCTCCCACTGTCCCCCTGTCCATCCCACTGTCCATCCCACTGTCCATCCCACTGTCCCCCTGTCCATCCCACTGTCCCCCTATCCATCCCACTGTCCCTCTATCCCTCCCACTGTCCCCGTATCCCTCCCACTGTCCCCCTATCCATCCCACTGTCCCCCTATCCATCCCGCTGTTCCCTATCCCTCCCGCTGTCCCCCTATCCATCCCACTATCCCCCTATCCATCCCACTGTCCCCCTGTCCCCCTATCCATCCCCCTATCCATCCCACTGTCCCCCTGTCCCTCCCACTGTCCACCTGTCCCTCCCACTGTCCCCCTTTTCCTCCCACTGTCCCCCTGTCCCTCCCACTGTCCCCCTGTCCCTCCCACTGTCCCCCTGTCCATCCCACTGTCCCCCTATCCATCCCACTGTCCATCCCACTTTCCCCCTGTCCATCCCACTGTCCCCCTGTCCATCCCACTGTCCCCCTATCCATCCCACTGTCCCCCTATCCCTCCCACTGTCCCCCTATCCATCCCACTGTCCATCCCACTGTCCCCCTGTCCATCCCACTGTCCCCCTGTCCATCCCACTGTCCCCCTATCCATCCCACTGTCCCCCTGTCCATCCCACTGTCCCCCTGACCGTTCCACTGTCCCCCTATCCATCCCACTGTCCCCCTGTCCATCCCACTGTCCCCCTATCCGTCCCACTGTCCTACTGTCCCCCTATCCCTCCCACTGTCCCCCTGTCCATCCCACTGTCCCCCTGTCCATCCCACTGTCCCCCTATCCATCCCACTGTCCCTCTATCCATCCCACTGTTCCCCATTCCCTCCCACTGTCCCCCTATCCATCCCACTGTCCCTCTGTCCATCCCACTGTCCCACTGTCCATCCCACTGTCCCTCTGTCCATCCCACTGTCCCCCTATCCATCCCACTGTCCCCCTATCCATCCCACTGTCCCCCTGTCCATCCCCCTGTCCCCCTATCCATCTCCCTATCCCCCTATCCATCCCCCTGTCCCCCTGTCCCTCCCACTGTCCCCCTATCCATCCCACTGTCCCTCTGTCCATCCCACTGTCCCCCTGTCCATCCCACTGTCCCCCTATCCATCCCACTGTCCCCCTATCCATCCCACTGTCCCTCTGTCCATCCCACTGTCCCCCTATCTCTCCCACTGTCCCCCTGTCCATCCCTCTTTCCCCCTATCCATCCCACTGTCCCCCTGTCCATCCTACTGTCCCCCTAGCCATTCCCCTGTCCCCCTATCCATCCCCCTGTCCATCCCACTGTCCCCCTGTCCCCCTATCCATCCCACTGTCCCCCTGTCCCCCTATCCATCCCACTGTCCCCCTATCCATCCCACTGTCCCCCTATCCATCCCACTGTCCCTCTGTCCATCCCACTGTCCCCCTATCTCTCCCACTGTCCCCCTGTCCATCCCTCTTTCCCCCTATCCATCCCACTGTCCCCCTGTCCATCCTACTGTCCCCCTAGCCATTCCCCTGTCCCCCTATCCATCCCCCTGTCCATCCCACTGTCCCTCTGTCCATCCCACTGTCCCCCTATCTCTCCCACTGTCCCCCTGTCCATCCCTCTTTCCCCCTATCCATCCCACTGTCCCCCTGTCCATCCCACTGTCCCCCTAGCCATCCCCCTGTCTCCCTATCCATCCCCCTATCCATCCCACTGTCCCCCTGTCCCCCTATCCATCCCACTGTCCCCCTATCCATCCCACTGTCCCCCTATCCATCCCACTGTCCCTCTGTCCCTCCTACTGTCCCCGTATTCATCCCACTGTCCCCCTGTCCATCCCACCGTCCCCCTATCCATCCCCCTGTCCATCCCCCTGTCCCCCTGTCCATCCCACTGTCCCCCTATCCATCCCCCTGTCCCCCTATCCATCCCCCTGTCCCCCTATCCATCCCACTGTCCCCCTATCCATCCCACTGTCCCCTATCCATCCCACTGTCCCCCTATCCATCCCACTGTCCCCCTGTCCCCCTATCCATCCCACTGTCCCCCTGTCCCCCTATCCATCCCACTGTCCCTCTGTCCCTCCCACTGTCCCCCTATCCATCCCACTGTCCCTCTGTCCATCCCACTGTCCCCCTATGACTCCCACTGTCCCTCTGTCCATCCCACTGTCCCCCTGTCCATCCCACTGTCCCCCTGTCCATCCCACTGTCCCCCTATTCATCCCACTGTCCCCGTATCCATCCCACTGTCCCCCTATCCATCCCACTGTCCCCTATCTGCCCCACTGTCCATCCCACTGTCCCCCTATCCATCCCACTGTCCCCCTGTCCCCCTTTCCATCCCACTGTCCCCCTATCCATCCCACTGTCCCCCTGTCCATCCCGCTGTCCCCCTGTCCATCCCGCTGTCCCCCTGTCCATCCCCCTGTCCCCCTGTCCAGCCTGCTGTCCCCCTGTCCATCCCACTGTCCCCCTGTCCATCCCTCTGTCCCCCTGTCCATCCCGCTGTCCCCCTGTCCATCCCACTGTCCCCCTATCCATCCTACTGTCCCCCTGTCCCCCTATCCATCCCCCTGTCCCCCTATTCATCCCAATGTCCCCCTATCCATTCCACTGTCCCCCTATCCATCCCACTGTCCCCCTGTCCATCCCACTGTCCCCATGTCCATCCCACTGTCCCCCTATCCATCCCACTGTCCCCCTGTCCATCCCACTGTCCCCCTATTAATCCCACTGTCCTACTGTCCCCCTATCCATCCCCCTGTCCCCTCATCCATCCCCCTGTCCCCCTATCCATCCCACTGTCCCCTATCCCTCCCACTGTCCCCCTGTCCATCCCACTGTCCCCCTGTCCATCCCACTGTCCCCCTGTCCATCCCACTGTCCCCCTATCCATCCCACTGTCCCCCTATCCATCCCACTGTCCCCCTGTCCATCCCACTGTCCCCCTATCGATCCCACTGCCCCCCCCTATCCTTCCCACTGTCCCCCTATCCATCCCACTGTCTCCCTATCCATCCCACTGTCCTACTGTCCCCCTATCCATCCTACTGTCCCCCTGTCCATCCCACTGTCCCCCTGTCCATCCCACTGTCCCCTGTCCATCCCACTGTCCCCCTGTCCATCCCATTATCACCCTGTCCATCCCACTGTCCCCCTGTCCATCCCACTGTCCCCCTGTCCCCTGTCCATCCCACTGTCCCCCTATCCATCCTACTGTCCCCCTATCCATCCCACTGTCCCCCTATCCCTCCCACTGTCCCCCTATCCATCCCACTGTCCCCCTGTCCATCCCACTGTCCCCCTGTCCATCCCACTGTCCCCCTGTCCATCCCACTGTCCCCCTATCCATCCCACTGTCCCCCTATCCATCCCCCTGTCCCCCTATCCATCCCACTGTCCCCCTGTCCCCCTATCCATCCCACTGTCCCCCTATCCATCCCACTGTCCCACTGTCCCCCTATCCATCCCACTGTCCCTCTATCCATCCCACTGTCCCCCTATCCATCCCAATTTCCCTCCTACTGTCCCCCTATCCATCCCACTGTCCCCCTGTCCATCCCACTGTCCCCCAATCTATCCCACTGTCCTACTGTCCCCCTATCCATCCCACTGCCCCCCTTATCCATCCCACTATCCCCCTATCCATCCCACTGTCCCCTATCCATCCCACTGTCCCCCTTTCCCTCCCACTGTCCCCCTGTCCCTCCCACTGTCCCCCTATCCATCCCACTGTCCATCCCTCTGTCCCCCTGTCCATCCCACTGTCCCCCTGTCCCCCTATCCATCCCACTGTCCCACTGTCCATCCCTCTGTCCCCCTGTCCATCCCACTGTCCCCCTTTCCATCCCACTGTCCCCCTATCCATCCCACTGTCTCCCTATCCATCCCACTGTCCTACTGTCCCCCTATCCATCCTACTGTCCCCCTGTCCATCCCACTGTCCTACTGTCCCCTCATCCATCCCACTATCCCCCTATCCATCCCACTGTCCCTCTGTCCCTCCCACTGTCCCCCTATCCATCCCACTGTCCCCATATCCATCCCACTGTCCCCCTATCCATGCCCCTGTCCCCCTATTCATCCCCCTGTCCCCCTATCCATCCCACTGTCCCCCTATCGATTCCACTGTCCCCCTATCCATACCACTGTCCCTCTGTCCCTCCCACTGTCCCCCTATCCATCCCACTGTCCCCCTATCCATCCCACTGTCCCCCTATCCATCCCACTGTCCCTCCCACTATCCCCCTATCCATCCCACTGTCCCCCTATCCCTCCCACTGTCCCCCTATCCATCCCACTGTCCCCCTATGCATCCCACTGTCCCCCTATCCATCCCACTGTCCCCCTATCCAACACACTGTCCCCCTATCCATCCCATTGTCCTACTGTCCCCCTGTCCATCCCACTGTCCCCCTGTCCCTCCCACTGTCCCCCTGTCCATGCCACTGTCCCCCTGTCCCCTGTCCATCCCACTGTCCCCCTATCCATCCTACTGTCCCCCTATCCATCCCACTGTCCCCCTATCCATCCCACTGTCCCCCTGTCCATCCCACTGTCCCCCTATCCCTCCCACTGTCCCCCTGTCCATCCCACTGTCCATCCCAATGTCCCCCTAGCCATCCCACTGTCCCCTTGCCCATCCCACTGTCCCCCTATCCCTCCCACTGTCCCCCTATCCCTCCCACTGTCCCCCATTTCCATCCCACTGTCCCCCTATCCCTCCCACTGTCCCCCTATCCATCCCACTGTCCCCCTGTCCATCCCACTGTCCCCCTATCCATCCCACTGTCCCTCTATCCGTCCCACTGTCCCCCTATCCATCCCACTGTCCCCCTATCCATCCCACTGTCCCCCTGTCCCTCCCACTGTTTCCCTGTCCCTCCCACGGTTCCCCTATCCGTCCCCCTGTCCCCCTATCCATCCCACTGTCCCCCTATTCATCCCACTGTCCCCCTATCCATCCCACTGTCCCCCTATCCATCCCACTGTCCCCCTATCTGTCCCCCTGTCCGTCTCCCTGTCCATCCCACTGTCCCCCTATCCATCCCACTGTCCCCCTGTCCCCCTATCCAGCCCCCTGTCCCCCTATCAATCCCACTGTACCCCTATCCATCCCACTGTCCCCCTGTCCCTCCCACTGTCACCCTGTCCATCCCACTGTCCCCCTATCCATCCCACTGTCCCCCTATCCATCCTACTGTCCCCCTATCCATCCCACTGTCCTACTGTCACCCTATCCATTTTACTGTCCCCCTGTCCATCCCACTGTCCCCATGTCCCCTGTCCATCCCACTGTCCCCCTGTCCATCCCACTGTCCCCCTGTCCATCCCATTGTCCCCCTGTCCATCCCACTGTCCCCTTGTCTCTCCCACTGTCCCCTTGTCCCTGCCACTGTCCCCTTGTCCCTCCCACTGTCCCCCTGTCCCTCCCACTGTCCCCCTGTCCATCCCACTGTCCCCTGTCCATCCCGACGTCCCCCTATCCATCCCACTGTCGCCCTATCCCTCCCACTGTCCCCCTATCCATCCCACTCTCCCCTTGTCCATCCCACTGTCCCCCTATCCTTCTGTCCATCCTACTGTCCCCCTATCCATCCCACTGTCCCCCTGTCCGTCCCACTGTCCCCCTATCCATCCCACTGTCCCCCTGTCCATCCCACTGTCCCCCTGTGGATGGACTTCTTTTCATTGGTAATTGTTTGGGAGCCTCCACCCATGATCTAGAGGCCGCCTCAGGGTGGAGGAACTCCTTTTCTGTGGTAATTGTCTGGGAGACTCCACCCACGATCTAGAGGCCGCCTCAGGGTGGAGGAACTCCTTTTCGATGGTAATTGTCTGGGAGACTCCACCCCCGAGCTAGAGGCCGCGTCAGGGTGGAGGGACTCCTTTTTAGTGGTGATTGTCTGGGAGCCTCCACCCGTGACCTAGAGGCCGCTTCAGGGTGGAGGGACTCCTTTTCGGTAGTAATTGTCTGGAGCGCTCACCTGAGAGCTAGAAGCTGTATCAGGATGAAGCGACCCCTTTTCGGTGGTAATTGTCTGGGGCGCTCACCTGAGAGCTAGAAGCTGTATCAGGATGAAGCGACTCCTTTTCGGTGGTAGTTGTCTGGAGCGCTCACCTGAGAGCTAGAAGCTGTATCAGGATGAAGCGACCCCTTTTCGGTGGTAATTGTCTGGGTCGCTCTCCTGAGAGCTAGAAGCTGCATCAAGATGAAGCGACTCCTTTTCGGTAGTAATTGTCTGGAGCGCTCACCTGAGAGCTAGCAGCTCTATCAGGATGAAGCGACTCCTTTTCGGTAGTAATTGTCTGGAGCGCTCACCTGAGAGCTAGAAGCTGTATCAGGATGAAGCGACCCCTTTTCGGTGGTAATTGTCTGGGGCGCTCACCTGAGAGCTAGAAGCTGCATCAAGATGAAGCGACTCCTTTTCGGTAGTAATTGTCTGGAGCGCTCACCTGAGAGCTAGAGAAGCTGTATCAGGATGAAGCAACTCCTTTTCGGTTGTAATTGTCTATATCAGGATGAAGCGACTCCTTTTCGGTGGTAATTGTCTGGAGCGCTCACCTGAGAGCAAAATTATGTTGAAGCGACTCCATTTCAGATATTGTTTGGTGAAAAAATAAATCCGGCCTCCTCCAACCCTATAGCCGGCCAATGCCTCTCCTTCTAGAATGGAACAGTTTCCCCATTGGGGCTTTAGACAGCAATGTAGCAAGATCATAAAGTATGGAATGGATAAGCTATGCAGTGTAGGATCCCTGACGCCTTTCTATATATAAAGACAAAATATGTTACTCTATAGAAGTGATGGTGAACCTTGGCACCCCAGATGTTTTGGAACTACATTTCCCATGAATGCTCATGCACTCTGCAGTGTAGTTGAGCATCATGGGAAATGTACTTCCAAAACATCTGGAGTGCCAAGGTTCGCCATCACTGCTCTATAGGGATCATTACCACATTACTACCTATCGATTACCACATACTCATTATCATCTTCAGGAATCGGAAAGTTAAACCAGTCTTCCATGTTAAAGTACCACACATCACCATTTTCATCCATCTGAATCTCAAGCCCGTCGTGGTTGAGCCACTCCTCCATGTCAAAGTCTATTCTGTGGTCCTGTTGGGGGATGGGAATAGGAGCGCGGCACATTGGACAGGTTGCGCTTTGCTCGATCCACCGTTGGATGCAGCTCGTGTGGAATTGGTGATTGCAGGTCAGAATGGTCGTGTCTTCTCCATCTTCATACCCTGCAAAACAAATCACACAGCTCACCTGCTCCTCGCCACGCGGCTCCATGGCCGGCGGCGGTGCTGGGAGATGTTCAGCTGCCCTGTCGCGGTCTCTTGGCGAACGGCTCCTGTTCCTGGGTGGGTCCGCCTCCTGTCTCCGCTGATGTGGGGCTCTGGATCGCGTCCGGTGGGCGATTGGTGACTCGTCGCCGTCCTGACGTGAGCGCCTTCGCCGGGATCTGGGACGTGAAGGCCGAGGCATCGTGTTGGTGTTGAAAGCTTGTATAACTGCAAAAAGGCAAAAAACTTATAATTTTAATATCATTATAATAAGGGTTAGTAATAGCGATAAATATCAATAAAAATTGTGGTTATTTGCGGTCAGATGCTGAAAATCGCAGTGAAATACAGGAGCTATCCTCTCTGAATGTCACTCCGTCAACTCACTAAGGAGAAGTGACCTGATACCGTCTCAGACTGGAGTAAACAAGAACCTGTGACCAATCACAGCGACTCAGACTGAAGTAAACAACGTGATACGCCTCACACCAACTATGTCATATAAACAAACCCATATCAATTTTATATCATTTTATTGATTTTACTTATAATTCAACAGTATTGGGTGATTTTAATGGTTATTCTTGAATTTGGCCACAAGATGGCAATCTTTGTCTTCTCTGTTATACCGATTCCCGCCATTAGGTGTCTCCTATCCCTAACAGCTGAATGCAGTGATTCATTGGTTTCGTCATCACCCGTTAGCCATCTTTAGTAATGGAAATCTCTATGAGGGCCGGAGGAGAGAGTGTTGCTGAGGGGATAGCTGAGAGTAACGGTCCCGGGGGGGCAGAAATGGCGGCCAGGGGGAGCAGAGGTGAGTAGGAGAGCCGGGGGAGGAGAGGAGACTGCGGCAATGGTGAGGAGGAAAGTCCGGGGGGGGGGGGACAGACAGAGCTGGAGACCCCCAATCACCCCCCCACCGTGTTCATTAATCACCCCCCCTCCGTGTTCATTAATCACCCCCCCCTCCGTGTTCACTATTCAACCCCCCTCCGTGTTCACTATTCAACCCCCCTCCGTGTTCACTATTCAACCCCCCTCCGTGTTCACTATTCAACCCCCCTCCGTGTTCACTATTCAACCCCCCTCCGTGTTCACTATTCAACCCCCCTCCGTGTTCACTATTCAACCCCCCTCCGTGTTCACTATTCAACCCCCCTCCGTGTTCACTAATCACCCCCCCCTCCGTGTTCACTAATCACCCCCCCTACCGTGTTCACTAATCACCCCCCCTCCGTGTTCACTATTCAACCCCCCTCCGTGTTCACTAATCACCCCCCCCTCCGTGTTCACTAATCACCCCCCTACCGTGTTCACTAATCACCCCTCCGTGTTCACTAATCACCCCCCCCTCCGTGTTCACTAATCACCCCTCCGTGTTCACTAATCACCCCCCCTCCGTGTTCACTAATCACCCCCCCTCCGTGTTCACTAATCACCCCCCCTCCGTGTTCACTAATCACCCCCCCTCCGTGTTCACTAATCACCCCCCCCTCCGTGTTCACTAATCGCCCCCCCCTCCGTGTTCACTAATCGCCCCCCCCTCCGTGTTCACTAATCGCCCCCCCCTCGTTGTTCACTAATCGCCCCCCCTCGTTGTTCACTAATCGCCCCCCCTCGTTGTTCACTAATCGCCCCCCCTCGTTGTTCACTAATCGCCCCCCCTCCGTGTTCACTAATCGCCCCCCCCTCCGTGTTCACTAATCCCCCCCCCCTCCGTGTTCACTAATCGCCCCCCCTCCGTGTTCACTAATCACCCCCCCTCCGTGTTCACTAATCACCCCCCCTCCTCCGTGTTCACTAATCACCCCCCCTCCCCCTCCATCTCCATGTTCACTCATCTTACCCCCCCCATCACCCCCATCCCTCCAATGTTCACTCATCTACCACCCCCCCTCCCCCCATGTTCACTCATCTACCCCCTCCCCCCCCCCGTGTTCACTCATTTACCCCCTCCCCCCTCCGTGTTCACTCATCTACCCCCCCTCCCCCCCATGTTCACTCATCTACCCCCATCACCCCCCTCCCCCCTCCGTGTTTACTCATCTAACCCCCTATCATGCCCCCTCCCCCCAGTTTCACTCATCTCCCCCCCCCCCCATGTTCACTCATCTACCCCCATCACCCCCCGCTCTACCCCTCCGTGTTTTCTCATCTACCCCCCTATCACCCCCCCCTCTGTGTTCACTCATCTACCCCCCCTCACCCCCCTCTCCCCATGTTCACTCATCTACCCCATCACCCCCCCTCCGTGTTTACTCATCTACCCCCCTATCACCCCCCCTCACCCTCCGTGTTTACTCATCTACCCCCCTATCACCCCCCCCCCCCTCACCCTCCGTGTTTACTCATCTACCCCCCTATCATCCCCCCCTCACCCTCCGTGTTTACTCATCTACCCCCCTATCACCCCCCCTCACCCTCCGTGTTTACTCATCTACCCCCTATCACCCCCCCTCACCCTCCGTGTTTACTCATCTACCCCCCTATCACCCCCCCCTCACCCTCCGTGTTTACTCATCTATCCCCCTATCACCCCCCCTCACCCTCCGTGTTTACTCATCTACCCCCCTATCATCCCCCCCTCACCCTCCGTGTTTACTCATCTACCCCCCTATCATCCCCCCCTCACCCTCCGTGTTTACTCATCTACCCCCCTATCATCCCCCCCTCACCCTCCGTGTTTACTCATCTACCCCCCTATCACCCCCCTCACCCTCCGTGTTCACTCATCTACCCCCCCATCACCCCCCCTCCGTGTTCACTCATCCCCCCCATCACTCCCCATGTTCACTCATCTACCCCCCCATCACCCCCCCTCCCCCCTCCGTGTTCACTCATCTACACCCCCCCTCCGTGTTCACTCATCTACCCCCCCCATCACCCCCCCTCCGTGTTCACTCATCTGCCCCCCCCCATGTTCATTCATGTATCACCCCCCTCCCCCAATTACTCATCTGCCCCCGTCACCCCCCCTCCCCATCCGTGCTCACTCATCTACCCCCCTATGTTCATTCATCTATAATTCCCCACCTGTTCACTCATCACCCCCCCCCTTCCCCAATCACCACCTCTGTATTCACTCATCTGCCCCCTAATCACCCCCCCCCCATCTGTGTTCACTAATCACCCCCCCCCCCCCCCCCCCCCCCCCACGTTCAGCACCACCTGAATCGGATCGGCTCCAATACACAATAAGTACTTCCTGTATTACTTTTGGTGACATTTGAATTGTTGGTGAGAAAATTTGTGCGTTCAGCTGGACATTTCTATCCCCTCCATGTGATCCTCCTGGGAGAAGTCTGTTTTTTTATCAGCAGAACAAGCTGTCATGCAGATGTAGCAGTTAGAGGGTTGAGACAAACCATTTGCCACTGATAGGTGATTGCAGTGATCAGCACTTTTATTTATTCATGTAAAACCTTTATCCCAAAAAATCTGTTGTTCTAACTGCTTGTGAGTCTGAAGTGTGACCTGGAGATTGGCTTTAATTGGGTAGTGTATGTAAATCTGCTAGTACATTTAATACCCCCCCCCCCCCAAGACCAACAACGCTTCTGTCCTAAGGTGTGCCCCCTGTGCTCCTTCATCCAGAGTGGGGGCACTCTAGTACAGGAGGTGTGTTACTGGGCAGATTACCAAGGAGAAAAGCCTTAGGCCCTTTCACAGGGGCGGACCGTTCAGTTCTGTCAGTTTTTTTAGGCGCTGTGTAATATGACTGTGCTATATATAAATACCTGTAATAATTCTATTGAATAATGTAGGCAGTTTGGAAAAGGCATTCTATGTTTATATTGGATTGCTTCAACTAAACTATATACAGTTTTAAAAAGAACACTTACACCCCTGTAAAAGCTTTTCGAAATGTTGGAAAAGTGATCTGAGAAGTTTAAGCAACTTTTTTGCTTTACACACCACTTTTTTTTGACATTTTAGATGTTTCTGCTTTAAAGCAGGTTTAGTCATGTTAGAATTCTTTATCGGATCCTGTAAATACAGAATTCTATGTTCTCTAAACGCAGTGAAACCGACCGTACCTGACCGCTCTGTGTAAGTGGTATCATTAAAAAATAATCATTACCTGCAATGTCCTCTAAAGATAAAGAAATGCAAGTTTGACAGTCACTGTGATTGAAGCTTAAAGTGGAGTTCCACCCACATTTTTTTTCTCAGCACCTACTGTATATCTGCTGTATTCATTTCTCACTTCCTCCTCCCTGGCCGTGGCCCATCGCATCATTTCCTGTTTGCAATGCCTTCTGGCAAAACAGACCTTAGTTTACACACTAACTTTACTAGAATACATTAAGCTTGTGTATTATAGGGGTATTTTTATTTAAAAAGTATCATTTCGGCCGGAACATCACTTTAAGTGTATGCTTAGTAAGATGGACATATCCAGCAGTATCTGACTTAATTTGTTGGCATTAAAGAATGCAAAGCGTGGTATGCAGCACATTGTTAACCATAGCAACTGCTTAATAATCATTTAGGCCCCTTTCACACGGGCGACTCTGGCGAACTCCACTTGCTCAGCGGGTGATCGATCTGCTGAGCAGGCGGATGACCGGTCCATCTCTGCTCACTGTGCAGAGCGGAGACGGACACAGCCCCGCTCTCCTCTATGGGGAAATCTGATGAAAGTGGACCGCCAGTCTGTTTTCATCCGATCTGATCTGCTAGACGGGTGGAGAATAGGACCCACCATCCGTCTGGATTTTGTGAGCAGGATTGGATAGCAGCGGATGTCAGGTGACACCTGCCGCTCCATAGGCGAGATTGCAAGGTGGGATCAGGTCTGCCTGAAAAACTGACAGGCGGATCTGATCGGACAGCCCGTGTGAAAGGGGCCTTAAGGAAACTTGTCCTAGATAAAAATGGCGGCTGCTACTGCTGAACTCCTTATTTTGCTAGTTGCTGTCCTGGGGCAAGTCTTCAGATAAGGGCTTCTGAATTTTCTGATTTGCTATACCTATAAGGCAATTGTATAATGTGCTAGAATTCATCGCATATATCGCCTAAGAATGCAGCCCTCCCTTGGTGCAATGTCACCGCAGAGAGGGCTGACATCCTCCCCCGGTCTTTCCTCCAGGTTTGCACTCTCCGGCTGTGTGATTGGCCGGAACCTCAATGACGTCACAATCCACTCTGGAGCTCTTGGTTCTGGCACAAAGCTCTGAAGTTCCAGCAAGATATGCCGGACCTTCAGAGTGCATGTACCAGTGATGTCACTGGCTGCATGCAGGGTGAATATCTCCTAAACGGTGAATGTTTAGGAGATATTCATTTTACCTATAGGGCTGACCTGTAGATAACAATAACCACGCGGGCTTTGCTACCGCTTTAAAGCCAACTTCTAGCTTGAAATTTTTTGAAGGTTTTTAGAGAATCCTATCCAAATCAATTACAATGTGCTCCCAGGTAAAACTGTTGGACTGCTGGTCAGATGCTCTATTTATTGTTTATCATTATTTCTTGTAGGGGACCTTTTGAAGATATTGACAAGAATGGATCTGGATTTGTCCATGAAAATGAATATATTGGTAAGATGCATCTAATGTTAACTGTCTCTGAAGGTTCTCATCTATCCGGGTCCTGGTATAGCTAGTAGTAGTAGTTGGGCTTCTTTCACACAGAGCAGAGCCTCCTCCGCTCAGTAGGGGATCTGTGAGCAGAGCTCAATGGGATGGATGTCCTTTTTTTTTTTTTTTTTTTTTTTTTTTTTTTTTTTTTTTTTTTTTTTTTTTTTTTTTGCAAGCCGTTTTCCTGCCTTAAAATATTATTAAACCCATTAGCAAGCATTTATTATATTGCAATTTACCAATTCTTAAAAGTGCTGGCTGCATTAGTTCCCTTTTTTTGGGCTTGCTTTCTTATATTTTCATCTGGTGATCCAGCCGGCAAGTCTGTTTCAGAAGCTCTCCAGCAGAATGTATTAGTTTACGTGGATGACACAAACCACCTAACACTTGCAGGGGTGGCTAAAATGATCCGCTATAAAGTGTGAGCTGGAGTTTGCCTTCAATTTATTTTGTGTGTTTAAATCTGCACAGCATTTAACACTACCCTCCCCCCAGACTGACATTGGTGCCTTCTGCTGTGCCTCCTGTGCTCATTCATCATTCAATCAGAGTTGTGTCCCTAATATGGGAGGTGTCACTGGCTAGATCACCAGGTTAAAACAGAAAGGGAAAAGCCCAAAAAAAAGTAAACTGATGCAGCCATTACATTTAATGATTGGTAGCTGCATTATAGTACATTTTTGCATTTGGGTTTAATAAGTCTGACCTGGTTGGGGGGGTGGGGGGGGGGTTGGGTTTGAAGTCTGACATGGTAGGAGATGTTTACCCTCACTTGTAAAGGAAAGTTGGTGCCATTAGAACCAGATCTTATTGATTTTTTCAAACTTCTTTTGTTGAAAATCTGTCATTTGTTATCCAATACTGCGTACAGTGAGGTTATACCACTGAGATAGATGGTGCTCCATTGCTATGTAAAATAGCGAAGATTGACAGTAACGCCCCTTCCTGTCATGATGTAATGTCCCCAACACTGGACACTTCCACCAGCAGTTCCATGCATTGCTGTAGAAGTTCCAGCACTCACACAACCTGCTCTAATGAACCCAGGGAAATCAGTACAGGGAAGTGTGTGTTGGTTTTTTTTTGTTTTTTTTGTTTTTTTTTTTTTTATTGTTTTTTTTTTTTTTTTTTAACTTCCAATGATTACAGGCTTAGAGCCGGTTCACACAGGGGCGGCGCGACTTGCAGCACGACTCACACAGGCGACCTGCACACGACTTCAGCGGCGGCTTGCAAAATGACTTCTGTATAGAAGTCAATGCAAGTCGCCTGAAGTCGCCCCAAAAGTAGTACAGGAACTTTTTTCTAAGTCGGAGCGACTTGAGTCGCTCCTATTAGAACGGTTCCATAGTACAGAACGGAACGCGACTTGTCAGGCGCCTGACAAGTCGCCCCTGTGTGAACCGGGTCTTACATTTCCCCACTGAAAAATGTTTTTATCATGAGTAAGGTTTACAACTACTTTAACCACTTTAGCCCCGGAAGGATTTGTCCCCTTAATGACCAGGCCATTTATGCGATACGGCACTGCGTCAACCCAGGCCAATTTTCAGCTTTCAGCGCTGTCACACTTTGAATGACAATTGCATGGTCATGCGACGTTGTACCCCATTTAAATTTTGATCATTTTTTTCCCCCACAAATAGAGCTTTCTTTTGGTATTATTTGATCACCTCTGCGTTTTTTATTTTTTGCGCTATAAACAAAAAAGACAGATAATTTATTACTTTTTGCTATAATAAATATCCCAATTTCTTTTTTAAAAAACATTTTTGTTTCCTCAGTTTAGGCCGATATGTATTCTTCTACATATTTTTGGTAAACTAGAATCGCAATAAGCGTATATTGATTGGTTTGCGCAAAAGTTATAGCGTCTACAAAATAGGGGATAAATTTATGTCATTTTTATTTTTTTTTATTTTTTTACTACTAATGGCAGCGATCTGCGATTTTTATTGTGACTGTGACATTGCGGCGGACAGATCGGACACTTTTGACACTATTTTGGGGCTATTGACATTTATAAAGCGATCAGTGCTATAAAAGTGCACTGATTTACTGTATAAATGTCACTGGCAGGAATGGGGTTAACACTAGGGGGGCGCTGAAGGGGTTAAATGTGTCTCCTAGGTAGTGATTCTAACTGTGGGGGGAGGGGACTGATGAGGGGAGGAGACCGATCGGTGTTTCTATATACAAGGAACATACGATCAGTTCTCCTCTCCCCTGACAGGATGTGGATCTGTGTGTTTACACACACAGATCCACGTCCCTGCTCTGTGATGAGCAATCTCGGGTTCCCGACGGACATCGCGGTGCCCGGCACGCGCATCGGGTCCCCAGTGATGCGGCAGCGCGCTCTCTCCACAATGCCGGGAAGCCGAGGACGTCATATGAAGTCCATCTGGAAGGAGGAAGTGCTCCTGCGGCCGTCATTCTCCTATGGCCCGGTATGGAAGTGGTTAAGCACAACTTGGCCTCCTAATGTCTTGATAACTTCCTATTGCCCCATCTACCCTTCAAGGGGGTAATAATGCGTTTTCCAGAGACAAAATTGTACAAGTTATAGTTCTTAATTTCAATGCCCCCTGCTCTAATTGATTGAGTATATTGACTGATTCTTTAGCATCCTGCCCATTCATTTAGCAGCACTTCTGCGAAATATCCAGGATTACAAATGCTGACATACAGAGGGAATATTTCCTAATGTTACTCAGGATCATACACGAGGACATGAGGCTGTTTTTTTTTCCCTGTTTATTGGGGCGACTTCAGTGATTAGGAGTTTCAGTCACTAAGAGGTGTCACATTCATGTGTTTTCCAGTAATCTTACAGAGACTCTTGTACAACTCTACAGGTTGCTGTATACATCTTGTTGATAATTCATACCAAGAATTTCTTGGGAGATTTGTTATTACAGTGGAACCTCGGATTACGAGCATAATCCGTTCCAGGAGTACCCTCGTAATCCAATGTACTTGCATATCAAAGCGAGTTTTCCCATTGAAGTCAATGAAAAGGAAAATAATTAGTTCTGCATTGACTTCAATGGGATGCAATACCGCATGCGGCCAGAGGTGGGGGGCGCTGGAGAGCCTCGGAAATGGCCGAAAAGGCCGGAGCACACTTCGGCTGTCCTCGGCAAACCTCGGAAAGACACAAGCCTGTCCTCACGAGAACTGTCCTCGGCCCTTTCCGTGCATTTCCGAACGCCGACGATCGGCGCTGTTCAGCTCCGGTGTTCTGCCGAGAAAGTTCCGCTCGCCGGATTAGTTCCCCCTCTACTGCGCATGCGCAGTAGAAGCCGGCGGAAATAGCCGAAGCGGAACAGCTGAAAATCAGCTGTACACGGCGGCTGTAAGAGGGCCCCTCGCGGGCTCGCTCCGCTCGCCACGCTTCGGGCACGGCCTCGCTGCGCTCGGCCCTTTTGGATTCCCCCTCTAGGTCCACTTGGATAGAGGGGAAGGAACCTGGACCCAGAGCGCAGGCGCCGTGTACAGCTGATCGAAGCGTTTGAGCTTCGGCTAGCTCCGGCGGCCGACAGTAGTACGTACTGCGCAGGCGCTGCGCCTGCGCAGTACAGGGGGGGAACCTATCCGCCGAAGGAACTTATTCGGCAAGACACCGGCGCCCCCCACCTCAGGCCAATGATGGGCACTAATAGCTGCCCCTGATTGACACTGATAGGTGGCAATGATTGGCAGCACTGATTGATAGCACTGATGAGCACTTATAGGTGGCACTGTTAGGCAGCACTGATTGCCACTGATTGGTAGCACTGAAAGGCCGCACTGATTGGCACTGATAGGTGGCACTCATTGGCAGCACTAATGGGCACCGATAGGCTGCAATGATTGGCAGCACTGATTGGCAATCAGTGCAGGCGTCCCCCCCCCCCCCCTCCTCCTGTCAGCAGCCAGCTCTGTCTAATTGATGCTCGCTCTTCCCCCCTCCCCCTAAGCATAACGAGCTGCCAATCAGAAGAGACTTGAGGGGCATGAATGGGACATGTAGTCTCAAGGAATGGCCTATTCACCGAAGTTCATGGGGCCTGAACTTGACCCTGCTTTTTGAAGGGAGAGGTCGATTTGCCCAGGAAAAAATTCACCAGGACGGCGCAGTGTTATGGGGAGAGTTGGTGAGTGGTACAGTTACAGTCGTCCCCCCATGAGAGACTGAGCTGCTGAAAAACCACCAAGCGAGTACTATGTGGGGGAGACTGGAAGAGTGAGAGGACGTGTTGCTGAGCCACTGCCAGGATATAGACATGGCTGCAGTGCCTACTGGAGATGTCAGTGTTCCATGCTAGGTGTCTTCGGATATCTTTATTGATCAGTTTGTGATGTTGGCACTCTTGCACATGTTTATGGGAGTCTCTCCTGCAATAAAATCCTACTTATCAGCAATTTTCAAATTAAGGCTATAGTTTTTCTTTAGCCCCCTCACGCCCAAGGTAAAACAAATCTTAATGCCTAAGCACAATTTTGCAACTTTGACATGCGCCGGGCGCAGTGTTTCCCTTAATATCCATACCAGGCCTGAAGGGCCTGTTATGGAATTTGGGGGGACCCCCCAAGCAATTTTTTTTTTAAATTTTGGTTTGGGGTTCCCCTTAATATTCACACCAGACCCAAAGGGCCTGGTAATGGACTGGGGGGATCCCATGCCATTTTTTTCAATGACTTTTATCTGTATTGCGAGACCCGACAATTCATTATAGCCGCTAGTAGTTTTAAATGACTTTTTTCCTTTAGAAATGTCATTTTGTGCAGGGGCTGTTCTAAACACAGGAAAAATGTGCCACTTTACAGACATACTATAGACACCCCCCAGGTATGAAATTTAAAGGAATATTTCACTTTAAGCATTATTAAAATCACTGCTCCTGAAAAGGAATCTCTGTGCCCACATTGGGTGGTGTGCGCCCCCTGGCGGGCATCTCTGTGCCCCCACTGGATAGTGTAGTATGTGCCTCCCTGGCAGGGATCTCTGTACCCCACTGGGTGGTGTGTGCCCCCTGGCTGGGATCTCTGTAACCCCCATAGGCGTGCGCAGCCTATTGCATTAGGGTGTGCACCCCAAAGCTCAAACACACATACGTGTGTGTATATATATATATGTGTGTGTGTGTGTATATATATATATATATATATATATATATATATATACATACACACACACACACACATATATTGTCAAGTATTGGGACACCTACCTTTACACGCACATGAACTTTAATGGCATCCCAGTCTTAAGCTGGCCATACACCATACAATTTTCCTGTTCAATTTTCTTTAGATTTACCTTCAACTATGTAGTACAAGGGCCTGCCTGATTGCATCCAAATTGAAAGTGTTTAGGTTTGACCTCCTATTATATGGTTTTGGTAAATCTAAAGGAAAGTTGAACAGGAAAATTGAATAGTGTATGGCCAGCCTTAGTCCATAGGGTTCAATATTTAGTTGGCACACCCTTTGCCGCTAGAAACAGCTTCAACTCTTCTGGGAAGGTTGTCCACAAGGTTTAGGTTGCGTTTATGGAAGGTTTGATCATTCTTCAAGAAGCACATTTGTGAGGTCAGGCACTAATGTTGGACGAGAAGGCCTGGCTCGCAGTCTCTGCTCTAATTCATCCAAAGGTGGTCTATCAAGTTGAGTTCAGGACTCTGTGCAGGCCAGTCAAGTTGTTCCATCCCAAACTCGCTCATCCATGTCTTTATGGACCTTGCTATGCACTGGTCCAAATCATTTGGTGGAGGGGGGATTATGGTGTGGGGTTGTTTTTCAGGGGTTGGGCTTGGCCTCTTAGTTCCAGTGAGGGGAACACTTAGGGCACTTTCACACTGCCAGCGCCCAGGCGTCAGCGGTAAAGCGCAGCTATTTTTAGCGGCACTTTACCGTTGTTTTAGCAGTGCTATTCGGTCACTAGTGGGCCCCTCTTAACCCCCGCTAGCGGCCGAAAAAGGGTTAAAACCGCCTGCAGCGGCGGTGCTGCCCATTGATTTCAATAGGAGCCGGGTATTCACCGCTCCTACAGCGCTGCAGAGAAGCTGCTTGCAGGACTTTTTGTGACGCCCTGCCAGCGCAGCGCCCCAGTGTGAAAGCACTCAGGCTTTCACACTGGCATTGCAGCTGAGGCTTTTTTCAGGCGCTATGTTTAGCACTAAAGCGCCTGAAAAAACGCCTTCAGTCTGAAAGGGGTCTTGAGGCGTCAGCATACCAAGACATTTTGGACAATTTCATGCTCCCAACTTTGTGGGAACAGTTTGGGGACGGCCCCTTCCTGTTCTAACATGACTGCACACCAGAGCACAAAGCAAGGTCCATAAAGACATGGACTTAGCAGGGGTGGGGGAAATTAACTTCAAGTACAATAATTCACATTATAATTGTTACACTTAATTTTATATGTTTTATTTACTATCTAAAAAATGTAAATTACAAAGTGCTATAATGAAGGAAACCTCCCCACTAAAAAGTTGCCATTAGATAGTTTGTATTGCAATTATCTGTAGAGGGGTTTCCACCATCCCTGCTAAGTTTAATTTGTTATGTCTTGTTTTCAGTTTGATGTGTATTATATGTGAAGTTACAATAAATATCACAGAGATCGGTATTGTGGTAATATTGAAGTTTATTGAGATTTCCATACATTGGAGGTTCCACCATTATTGTTAAATTATTGATTAGTAAGTTAGTGCTGCACTTTTTTTTTCTGATGTGGGAACACATAACAGTGCTTAGCAGCAAACCTTTTACTGACACTTTTTTATTTTACCTCCAGTAGTTTATTGTAAATAGTAGTGTGGTGATTACCTATTATACTAAAGATCGGCATGTGGCATTAATAAACATCAATGGATTTCAGTTGTGGCCGCTCCTCCCCCCCCCCCCCCATCATGGATAATGTGCCTGGCTGCTGAGTTCATCTCCCCATCCCTGCACTCGGTGTACTCATGGGCACTGATTGGCAGCAATGATGGGCACTAATAGCTGCCCCTGATTGACACTGATAGGTGGCAATGATTGGCAGCACTGATGAGCCCTTATAGGTGTCACTGATAGGCCGCACTGTTGGGCACTGATAGGTGGCATTCATTGGCAGCACTAATGGGCACTGATAGGCTGCAATGATTGGCAGAGTTGATGGGCACTAATCGGTAGCACTGATAGGTGGCACTGATAGGCAGCACTAATTGGCAGCGTTAATGGGCACTAATTGGTGGCACTAATGGGCACTGGCAGCACTATTGGGCACTGATAGGCAGCTCTGAGAGGCACTGATAGGGAGCACTGATAGGCGACACTAATGGGCACTCATAGGCAGCACTGATGGGCTCTTTTTGGCAGCATTGATTGGCACAGGTTGTCACTGATAGGCAGCATTGATTGGCACTGGCAGGGCAGAGGGGGGATTTCACACACAGCAGACAGTGAGACTTGTCAGATCCGCTCTGTGTGTGAAACTGTCTGCAGATCATGGAACTACTTGCAGGAGAGATCACAACTCAGCCGGTGTTCTGACATAAACTGTCCTCCTATCGGATAGTGTCCGCCCCGTACTGCGCAGGCGCATCGCTTGCGCAGTACGGAGCAGAAGGAGATGCCAAAAGTGTCAAGTTGATCAGCTGACCATCAGCTGTACACGGCGCTTCGGCACTTCTTAGCAATGGCTGTGTAAGAGGGCCCCTCGCGGGCTCGCTTCGCTTGCCACGCTTCAGGCACGGCCTCGCTGCGTTCGGCAACTATTTATTCTCACTCTATGTCCACTTGGATAGTAGGGAATGAACCTGGACATAGGGTGAGAATAAAAGCGCAGGCGCCGTGTACAGCTGATGATCAGCTGTTAAACTTCGGAGACTTTCGGGGTCTCCTTTGTCCTCCGTACTGCGCCTGCGCAGTACAGGGCGGACACTATATGATAGGGGACTGTATTTGACAAGACACCTGGATGCCGGGGATGGGCGGGACTAAGCAGCTATCAACACCAGCCAATGATTGGGCTGCTTAAGAAAGGAGGCGGAGCCACATAAATGGAGCGGCCCGCCCACACTCCATCCCATTGGCTGATGTGTGATAACTGTTCGGTGCCGCCCACCCCCGACATCCCCTCTGAATAGTGACAGCTGATCTTTGTCTCTACAAGCCGTGATATTATCTGACAGATCTCACACTCAGCGGCTCTGACAACACTCACCATCTGCTGCCTGTCAGACTGTTCCATAGACAGCCAGCGGGGGTCACACACAACATTTCGGGGCAGATCTCCGGGAGACAGCACGGGTGATTAGGGTGTGCTCAGACACTGCCGGCACACCCCCTGTGCAGTCCTATGGAGTCTTCCCTCAGACCAGAAAGGAGGAGAGAAAACACTGAGAGATCATTACACAAGCCGGGTCCAGCTCTCTATTGTCCCCCCCCCCCCCCCCCCCCCACTGGACCCCCCTCACTGATAAGGTGACATCACTGATAATGACACTTACTATGTTCTCCGATAGATGGAGATGAAAAGCCGGGGATGTAGTTTCCGATTAGTCCACTATTGGGCGCTGTGCCGGTTCTGTCAAAAGAGCTGTCGGAAGACACGCCCACTCCGTGACGCAGCGACAATAGAAATGGCGCCGCTAAGCTGTCTCGTGCTTGCTATGAGTCATCCACCCGCCGCCTCCGCCAATCAGAGGAAGCGCGTGGATGACCCCCCCTTCCCGTTCGCCCGCCCAACGGTAGCCACGAGCTCGCGCTCAGCACCGATCTACAGAGACAGGAGAGCAGTACAGAAAGCTGGAGAGAGGATTCGGGTTACTCATCCCTCCAGCCTGCAGGTGGCAATAGAGAGCTGTACCGTGAGGGAAGGCTGCCGTTCTCCCTTCGTCTCTATCCCCTTGTCACATGACTGGAGGAGGAAAGATGTAAGTACGAGGGGGGAGGGGAGACAACTTACCCCACACCTTCCATCTCTACTCCTCCAACAACCCCCTCTATTCCCTATTCTTATACCCCCCCAGACACTCCCTCTCCTCACCTCCCCCAGCCCCCCTCTCCTCACCCCCCCCCCTCTCTCTCCACCCCCCCTCCCTCCTCCCCCCCCTCTCTCTCTCATCTCCCCCCCTCTCTCTCTCTCATCTCCCCCCCTCTCTCTCTCATCTCCCCCCTCTCTCTCTCATCTCCCCCCCTCTCTCTCTCATCTCCCCCCCTCTCTCTCTCATCTCCCCCCCTCTCTCTCTCATCTCCCCCCCTCTCTCTCTTCCTCATCCTCCCCCCCCTCTCTCTTCCTCATCCTCCCCCCCCTCTCTCTTCCTCATCCTCCCCCCCCTCTCTCTCTTCCTCATCCTCCCCCCCCTCTCTCTTCCTCATCCTCCCCCCCCCTCTCTTCCTCATCCTCCCCCCCCCTCTCTTCCTCATCCTCCCCCCCTCTCTTCCTCATCCTCCCCCCCCCTCTCTTCCTCATCCTCCCCCCCCCCTCTCTTCCTCATCCTCCCCCCCCTCTCTTCCTCATCCTCCCCCCCCCTCTCTTCCTCATCCTCCCCCCCCCTCTCTTCCTCATCCTCCCCCCCCTCTCTTCCTCATCCCCCCCCCCTCTCTTCCTCATC